>JAPFFP010069864.1:0-24591 GCA_026153255.1 Solanum medicagineum
GTGGGGGGTAGTAGGACCAAACTACCATGTTGGGGGGTTTGTACCTCAATTGTCTCACTCGGGAGGTAGTAGGCCCGTGCAACCATGTTAAGGGGTTTGTACCTCAATCGCCTCTCCAAGGAGGTGGTAGGCCTTGGTTACTAATGATAGTCTCATCCTACACACGTAAAATATTCAATATAATCAAGTTTAACTACAAACATCCTTCATGCATGTCATATTGCTATATGCTTTTTTATTGCCTAAATATGCATTTCGATTATGTTGCCTAGCTCTTGTTACATTGCATCCTACATACTTAGTACATTCAAATGTACTAATGCATACTCTATGCCTTCATGATGTTACCATGTAGGGACCAGAGCTCCAATTCATCATCCTCCTCCTCCACGTGGCTAGTATGATTTCTCTCAAAGCAAGTTGGTGAGTCCTCAACTCAGAGGACATACTTTTCTTGATTATTCTATGTATTGAATCCTTTTCTGTTGGATACTTATGACTATGAGGGTGAGCCAAGTTGCTTGTCTTGGCCCCTGTTAAGTTCTATGTTTAGAGGTGTTATTGAACAAGTTATGTAATGATGTTATGGGCTTGAGTCTCTTTACTCTCTTGATGTTTTATGATATGAAAGATGTCCCATAGAACCGTTTATCCCTATTTACTATTCATTATCGTTATTTTATTTCTTCCGCGACCAAAGATGTGTAATGATATATTAAGAGGCTTGCTTGGGGTCCCTTCCGGTTCCCCATGCACCGTGTCATGTCTAGGACCTAGGCTTGGGTCATGACAAACTTGGTATCAGAGGACTAAGTTATTAATGGTCCTAAGTGTCATGACCCAAGCCTAGGGCCTAGATGTCACACTGCGAATAGGGAACCAAAAGGGATCTCAAACAAGCCTCTTAACATATTATTACACATCATTGGTCACTGAGGCAATTAATCATCATAATAAGAGTGGAAAAGAGGGAAAAGGGCTAAAGGAATACTTTCATATCATAAGCACCAAAACAAGAGAGTCAAGGCTCAATACATAACATATCCAACAACACCTCTACTACATAGATAAGAGCGGAGGCCAAGACAAGCAACTGGGCTCACCTTCATAGTCAATAGATACATAAAAGAAAGATAGTCTAAGTACATAGCATGAGATCATAGATATTGTCCCCAGAATGGAGGACTTACCAACTAGCTTGAGAGAATTCGTACTAGCCACGTGGAGGAAGATGCTCAAGTGGGGCTCCGGTTCCTATATGGTGACATCATGTAGGCATAGAATATTCATTAGTACATTGAATGTACTAACTATGTAGGATGCAATGCAACAAGACATAAGCAAAATAGTTGAAATGCATATACATAGGCAGTGAATAGCACATAACAATATGGAATACATGAAAGATGCTTAAGGTAAATCATGCTTACATAAAACATAATACATATATAAGAAGAGACCATCATTAATGAGTTCATAGTAACATAAAGGTACAAACTCCTTGATTTGTTGGTGGATCGTCGCACCTTACTACCTCTGGTGATTGAGGTACAAGCCTCTCAACCTGGTTATCAAGGTACTAACCCCTTGATTGGTTGGTGGTTACTCGCACCCTACCACCCCTGGTGATTGAGGTACAAACACCTCAACTCGGTTATCAAGGTATAAATGCCTTGATTAGTTATCAAGTTTCAAACCCCTCGATATGGTTACCCGGGCTCTTAACCCCCCGAGTAGGGCACGTTCAATTTCGAACACTGTATTGGAGAATATCATAAACATACATTCCTTTCATTATCATAAATTCATTAAACTCATAAGGCATGCATTGAACCTTCAATTTCTCAAGAAACCATAACTGGACATTTTATGAAACACTTGGCGGGTGTGTAGAGCTAGTGTAAAACCATGTAATTTAGGGATGTAATCACATAAAGAAATCCAATGTAAAACTATCCATCAAAACTTGGGAACACCATCAAGCAATATACACCAAAACCCTTCATCAAATCCCATAGTAGATATTAGATTCATAGCTCAAGACATGCTAAAACAGTCATAATTTCATGAAACCCCAACAAAGTTCATAGTCAAATTCATAGTAAAGAAGACCCATAAGCAAATCAACTTAAAATCATGCAATTTTGAGTTAAAAGAAAGCTTAGGCTTCATGGGTAAAAGGAACCCACGAATGAAACCCACATACCTTAGCTTTGGAGAATTCTTGATGAAGATTGGAAATGGAGACTTGAAGCTTGAGTGAAATCCTTAGGATCCGGAAGAAGTTTGGACACTTGAATTTTGTTGTGAAATATTGTCTAAGTGTTTGAGAGAGTATTTGGGAATGTCTTGAATAATATGAAGGTAAAATATGGCTAAGTATAGGTACTTTCACGCATGGGAAGGCTTAGTCCCATGACCCAAAAGTCTTAGATTGAGATAGAAAACTGGCAGAGAAAATACACTACAGCGAGACCTTGGCGCGTCGCCCCAGGGGCGTGGATAGCTCATTAGAATTTGCAACTTGGAAAAAGGAAATTGCGATTTGTTTGTTCTAAAATCGGGGTTAGACCCATTTCCCACTCAATTTGACCCCCTGATCAAGAATATGAAGTTGGATTTTTGATATCATGCATGGATTATGAGATTTATGGAAATTACGACTCCGGGCACTTCCGAGGCACATTTTCAGGCACTTTTTGGGGTCGTTTCAATATCTCCCCCTTGGGAACATTCGTCCTCGAATGTGAAAGAAATGTATATAATGAACATAAACAAGATAGTTTCGGCCCACATAAGGATACAACAGTGCACTTAAACATCATTTCAAGAATCTCAACATAAGTGTAAAATCTTCATGAACTTGTCAATCTAAACATGAATGCACGCTACTGTCATGGGTTGAACTTAGAGTTGAAATCATATAGGGGACTAGAATTAGTGCCTTAGGCTTGAATAGAGTGGAATAGATAAGGATATTGCTTTTGCATGTCCGTTTTGGCCTCCCATGTAGCACTTTCGACTTGTAGATTCCTCCCAAGGACCTTAACAGAAGCAACGTCCTTGTTCCTAAGCCTCTTCACTTGCCTATCCAAGATCTCTACTGGAACCTCCTCATAAGTCAATTTGTCTTCAACAACACCCACAACATCTAATTGGAACAATAGCATTTGGATCACCCACCCACTTTCTCAACATAGACACGTGAAACACCGGATGAACCAAATTCATTTCACTAGGCAACTCCAACTCATAAGCCACCTTACCAATCATCCTCGTCACCCTATAAGGACCCACATATCTAGGGCTTAACTTACTCTTCTTACCAAAATGAACCACATCCTTCATGGGTGAAACCTTCAAATACACCCAATCACCAACTTTGATTTCAAGATCCCTTCTCCTCACATCGGCATAGAACTTTCGGCGACTTTGGGCCGTCTTCAACCTTTATCTAATCATCCTAACGTTCTCAAGAGCCTCTATAACCAGATTTGGTCCCAACAAAGCCACCTCTCCAACCTCAAACCACCCAATCGGTGATCTACAATGTCTACCATAAATAGCCTCAACAGGGGCCATACCAATCCTAGAATGATAACTATTGTTATGAGCAAACTCAATCAATGGAAGGTGATCATCCCAACTACCCTTAAACTCCAATACACAAGCCCTAAGCATGTCCTCAAGTGTTTCGATAGTTCTTTCGGCTTGGCCATCTATTTGAGGGTTAGAGGTTGCACTAAGTTTAACTCTTGTACCAAGGCCCCTTTGAAAGGACCTCCGAAAATGTGAAGTAAATTAAGGACCAACGATCCGATATGATGGACAAAGGAACCTCATGCAACCTCACTAAGTCATGAATGTACAACCTAGCATAATTTTCAACCCCATATATGGTCTTAACTTGAAGAAAGTGAGTCAATTTCGTAATCTTATCAACCACAACCCAAATGGAATCAAAACCCTTTCTAGTCTTAGACAACCCAACTAGAAAATCCATATTAATCTCCTCCCACTTTCGAGTAGGAATCTCTATGTCTTGGGTTAAGTCACCTGGCCTTTGGTATTCATCTTTGACTAGTTGGTAACTATGACAACCGAAAAAAAATTTAGGAATGTCCCTCTTCATTCCTCCCCACCAATACACCTCTCTCAAATCTTTATACATCTTAGTAGAACCGAGGTGAATAGAATATGAAGAACCATGAGCCTCATCAAGAATCTTTTCTCTCAAGCCATATACACAAGAAACACACAATCAACCTTGGTATCTAAGGGAACCATCTCCCCCTTGACCTCCACCTTACCATCTTTTACTAATGCCTTCAATTCTAACAAAATGGGGTCAAGATCTTGCTTAGCTTTCACCTCCTCAACCAATGAAGATTTAGATCCATCAACTACCACAACACCCCCCTTATCCACCTCTTCCAATCTAACTACCAATCTAGCCAACCAATGGACCTCTCTAGCCACCCCTTTGCCACCATCATGAACATGAGTTAGGCTACCCATTGACACCCTACTCAAAGCATCCGCCACCACATTAGCCTTACCGCTATTATAATGTACACTCTCATAGTTCTTAAGAAGTTCTAGCCATCTTCTTTGTCTCAAGTTGAGATATTTTTGAATGAAGCATATTGGAGACTTTTATGATCGGTAAACACATCAACATGCACCCCATAAAAATAGTGACACCAAATTTTCAAAGCAATGACCACGTCAACTAATTCAAGATCATGGGTAGGATAATTCTTCTAATATACTTTGAGTTGTCTAGAAGCATAGGCTATCACCTTACCATTTTGCATCAATACACAACCAAAACAAACTCTAGAAGCATCACAATACACAACAAATCCTTCTAGCCCTTTCGGTAGTGACAACATAGGAATGGACACAAGCTTATCTTTCAATGTTTGGAAACTCTTATCACACTCATAGGTCCACCCAAATTTGTCCTTCTTTTGAGTCAACTTGGTCATAGGGGAAGCAATAGAAGAGAACCCATTCACAAATCTCCAGTAGTAACCCGCTAAGCCCAAGAAGCTCCTAATATCCGACGAGGTCAATGATTAGGCAAATTTCTAATCACATCCATCTTTTCAGGATCCACCTTAATACCATCCCTCGACACTACATAACCTAGGAAGGCAACCTCTTTTGACAAAAATTCACATTTTTCATACTTGGCATACAACTTCTTTTCCCTCAATCTTTGTAGGACTACACTCAAATGACCCATATGCTCCTCCTCACTATGTGAATAGATCAAAATACCATCAATGAAGACTAGAACAAACGAATCAAGGTAGGCTTTTAAGACCCTATTTATAAGATCATAAAGATGGCCAATGCGTTGGTCAACCCAAAGGACATCACAACAAACTCATAATGCCCATACCTTGTCCAAAAGGTCGTATTAGTAATATCATCCTCCCTCACCTTCACTTGATAATACCCAGACCGAAGATCAATCTTAGAGAAGTGACTAGCCCTGTGCAATTGGTCAAACAAATCATCAATCCTTGGAAGAAGATACTTATTCTTTATGGTGACCCTATTAAGTTGCCAGCAGTTAATACACATTCTAAGGGTCCCATCCTTCTTCTTCACAAACAACACCGGAGCACCCCAAGGTGATGGGCTAGGCCTAATGAAACCCTTCTCCAACCAATCCCTCGATTGCTCTTTTAACTCCTTTAACTCTGTTGGGGCCATGCGGTAAGGGAGAATAGAAATAGGTTGAGTATAGGGAAGGAGGTCTATCAAAAATCTATTTCCCTTTCGGGAGGAACACCGGGAAGGTCATTTGGAAAGACATTAAGGAACTTATTTACAATCAGAACCAACTTTATAGAAGGGACTTTGGACTCAACATCCCTTACCCTCACAAGAAGATAGAGACACCCCATAGAGATCAACTTATAGGCTTTAATGTAAGAGCTAAACCTACCCTTGACCACCACATCATGACTCTCCCTCTCACGGATGGGTTCATTTGGAAATTGGAATTTGACCCTACGAGTTCTACAATCAATAGAGGCATAGTATGCATGCAACCAATCCATCCCAAGTATGACATCAAAACTCACCATTTCCAACTCAACAAGATCACAAGGCACTATCTTATGCAGAATGCAAACAGAATAATTTCTATACATCTTTCTAGCAACAATAGATGTACAAATGGGAGTAGACACCTCATAAGGCTCATACAATAATTCAGGCTCAACATGAAACTTTTTTGGCAACAAAGGGGGTAACAAAAGAAAGAGTGGTACCCGGATCAATCAAGGAATACACATCAAAATCAAAGACTTTTAACATACCGGTGATGATATCGAGAACCTCCTCAGCCCCTTGCCTCCCTTGGAGTGCATAGAACCGATTGTGTCGTGGGGCATCACCTTGTTGGCCGCCTCTCCCCAAAAGAACCGCATTTGCACCTACTGGATGAACCTCCTTACCGTTGTTGTGGTTACGAGGACAATCAATCTTTTGTGGCCCTTTTCCCTACATCCATAACATACATTAGTATCTTTCAAACATGGGCCCTCATGAGCCTTACCACATCTTGCACATACATAATTAGGAACTACACCACCAACATCTTGGGCCATTGGGAGGGCATCGGCAAACCCCCTATTAGAAGCATGAGAAAACCCTTTGCCTTGATGGAATCGGCCTCTCTTTCGACTTTGGAACTTTCCCTCAAAACGGGCCCTCTTGACCTCATTACTCCTCCTTTTCCTCAACTTTTCCTCCACTATTTGTTCGGTACAAGTCATCAAGAGGGACAAATCTATGTTACCAATCAACATAGCGGATCGGTATTCCTCACTCACCAAATCGAATACACCCATCACGAAATTGTTCATTCTAGACCTTGGATTGGAAACCAAGTGGGGAGCATATTTAGAGAGTTGATTGAACTTGGAGGCATACTCTCTCACACTCATAGACCCTTGTCTCAAATTCATAAGCTCCACCATCTTGGTCTCCCTAAGCTCAAGAGGGAAGAACCGATTAAGAAAAGCCACCTTGAACTCCTCCTAAAGCACCACATTATTAATTCCTTTCTCCTCCTTCTATTGATTAAACCATATTTGTGTTACCCCTTTGAGTTGGTAGGATTCCAAATCCACTTTCTCTTCTGATCTAACACCAATGATAGCCAATACCTTGTAGACCTTATTAATGAACTCTTGAGGGTCCTCATCTACATTAGACCCATATAATTCAGGTGTGTTTAGCTTATGAAGTCTCTCACCATAGATCTTGGGGTAGGAGCATGAGGGAATTGGGCCCCTTGGTTGGCTTGGTTAGCCACCACTTATGCTAGAAAAGTGAGAGCATACCAGAGCTCACCATGAGTCGGTTGTTCCTCAAGAGTGCGGGCTCTCCTTCCTCTTGTGTTAGGCATGATCTAGCGTAGCAAAAGAACAATCGTTCATGGGAAAAACCTTACTTCAACTCTATATCATAACTTAGAACATGAAGAAGGGAAAGATTTCCTAAAATGTCTCATAGCCTCTTGCTCATAAATGTGGTGCACAACACAACCATGAAAAAGACTCTAATCGACTCAGTGTGTTGGATGTTGAGGACCATTAATAACCTAGTGCTCTAATACCAAGTATTTCACGACCCAAGCGTAGGGTCTAGACGTGACACGGCAAATGAGAAACCCGAAGAGACCCCAAACAAGCCTCTTAACATATCATTACACATCATTGGTCACGGTAGTAATTAATCATCATAATAAGGGTAGAAATGAGAGAAAAAGGGCTAAAGGAATACTTTCATACCATAAGCACCAAAACAAGAGAGTCAAGGCTCAATACAAAGCATGTCCAACAATACCTCTACTACATAGATAAGAGCAGAGGCCAAGAAAAGCAACTGGGCTCACCCTCATAGTAAATACATACATAAAAGGAAGATAGTCTTAGTACATAGCATGAGATCATAGATATTTTTCCCAGAATGGAGGACTCATAAACTAGCTTGAGATAATTCGTACTAGCCACGTAGAGGAAGATGCTTAAGTGGGGCTCTGGTTCCTATATGGTGACATCATTTAGGCATAGAGTATGGATTAGTATGTTTGAATGTACTAAGTATATAGGAAGCAATGCAACAAGAGATAAGCAACATAGTCAAAATGCATAAACATAGGTAATGAATAACATATAAAAATATGGCATGCATGGAAGATGCTTAAAGTAAATCATGCTTACATAAAACATAATACATGTGCAAGAAGAGACCATCATTAATGAGTTCATAATTTATCAAGGTACAAACCCCTCGATTGGTTGGTGGATCGATGCACCTTATCATCTCTGGTGATTGAGGTACAAACCCCTCAACTCGATTATCAAGGTATAAACCCCTTGATTGGTTGGTTGATACTCGCACCCTACAACCCCTGGTGATTGAGGTACAAACCCCTCAATCCGATTATCAAGGTACAAATCCCTTGATTGGTTATCAAGATACAAACCCCTCGACAGGGTTACCCGAGCTCTTAAATCCTTGAGTAGGGCATGGTCAACTTCCAACACTATATAGGAGAATATCATGTACAAACATTCCTTTCATCATCATAAAGTCATTCAACTCATAAGACATGCATTGCACCTTGAATTCCTCAAGAAACCATAATCGGATATTTTATCAAATACTTGGTAGGTGTGTAGATCTAGTGTAAAACCATACAATTTAGGGATGAAATCATGTAAGGAAATCTAATGTAAAACCATACATCATTACTTTGTAACACTCTCAAGAATTATACACCAAAACCTTTCATAAAATCCCATAATAATTCTTAGATTCATAGCTTAAAACTTGCTAAAACAGTCACAATTTCATGAAAGCCAAACATAGTTCATAGTTTAATTCATAGTGAGTAAGACCCATAAGTAAATCAACTTAAAATCATGCAATCCTAAACGAAAAGGAAGCTTAGGATTCATGGGTGAAAGGAACCCATGAATGAAACCCACATACCATAGCTTGGAGAATTCTTGATGAATATTAGAAATGGAGACTTAAAGCTTGAGCGAAATCCTTAAGATCCGGAAGAGATTTGGACACTTGAATTTTGAGGTGAAATATTGTGTAAGTGTTTGAGAAAGTATTTGGGAATGTCTTGAATGATATGAAAGTAAAATATGATGCTACTTTCATACATGGGAAGGCTAAGGTCCAAGACCCAAAAGGCTTGGACCGAGGTAGAAAACTGGTAGCCAAAATACACTATAGCGCGCTCATGGCGCATCGCGCCAGGAGCGCGGATAGTTCACTGAAATTTGCAACTTGGAAAATGAAATTGCAATTCTTTTTCTCTAAAATTAGGGTTAGACCCATTTTCCACTCAATTTGACCTCCTTATCAAGAACATGAATGCGAATTTTCGATATCACACGCGGATTTTGAGATATATGGAAATTACAATTTTGAGCACTTCTGATTCCGGCACTTTTTAGGGTCATTTCACTTAGCATCCAACACACCGCATTGATTAAAGTCTTACTCATGGTTGCGTGGTGCACCACAACTATAAATAAGACGCTATAAGGCATTTCAGGAAATGTTTCCCTTCTTCTTACTCTATGTCATACTATAGGAGCTAAGGTAAGGTTGTCTCCCTAATGATTGTTCTTTGCTATGTTAGATCATGCCTTCAAGTTCAACAAACTCTCAAAATATGCTCCCCACTTAGTTGCCGACCCAAGGTCTAGAATGAATAAGTTTGTGATGAGTGTATCCAATTTGGTGAGTGAAGAATGTCACACCACCATATTGATAGGTGACATGGACTTTTCCCGCCTTATGACTTATGCTGAACAACTGGTGATGGAGAAGTTGAGAAAGAGAAAGGGTAATTAGGCCAAGAGGTCCCGTTTTGATAGTAAGTTCCAAAGCCTCAAAGGTGGCCGATTTCTTCAAGGTCAAGGGTCTTCTCATGCTCCTAATAGAAGGTTTGTCAATGACTACCCAAGGGTCCAAGGTGATGGTGGTGTGGGGCCTAATGCTATGTGTCACAAATGTGGTAAGGGTCATGGTGGCCCATGCTTGAGGGCTACTAATATTTGCTATAGTTGTGGGGAAGTGGTCCATAAGATGATGGATTGCTCTCACAACCAGAATAAAGGTAAGGATGCTCGTCCACAAGGCCAGGGTGAGAATGTGGTTCCTTTGGGAAGAGGAGGTTAACAATGTGGTTCCCCAAGGCACAATCAGTTCTATGCACTCCAACGGAGACAAAGGGTTGATGAGGTGCCTGATATTGTCACCGGTATGCTAAAAGTCTTTGATTTTGATGTTTATGCATTGGTAGAATGGGGTGCCACTCTCTCTTTTGTTACTCCTTTTGTCGCTAAAAAGTTTCATGTTGAGCCTGAATTGTTTTGTGAGTCTTATGAGGTGTCTACTCCCAATGGTGCATCTACTGTTGCTAGAAAGGTCTATAGAAATTGTTTGATTTGTATCTTGCATAAAATATTGCCTTGTGATATTGTTGAGTTGGATATAGCCAATTTTCATGTTATTCTTGGAATGGATTGGTTGGATGCATATGATGCCTCTATTGATGGTAAAACTCGTAGGGTCAAGTTCCAATTCCCAAATGAACTCGTCCTTGAGTGGGACAATCATGATGTGGTGGTCAAGGGTAGGTTCATCTCTTGCAACAAAGCCCAAAAGTTGATTTCTAAGGGGTGTCTCTATCATCTTGTGAAGGTTAGGGATATTGAGTGCAAATTTCATTCCATAGAGTTTGTTCTTGTGGTTAGTGGGTTTCTTGATGTCTTTCTAGATGACCTTCTCGGTGTTCCTACTGCAAGGGAAATAGATTTTGGTATAGACCTCCTTACCGATATTCAACGCATTTTTATTCCCCCTTATCGTATGGCCCCGGCGAAGTTAAAGGAGTTGAAGAAGCAATTGAGGGATTTGTTGGAGAAGGGTTTTATTAGACCTAGCCAATCAACTTGGGGAGCACCGGTGTTGTTTGTGAAGAAGAAGGATGGGTCCCTTAGAATATGTATCGACTACCAGCAACTTAATAGGGTTACCATCAAGAATAAGTACCCTCTCATAAGGAATGATGATTTATTCGACCAACTTCAAGGGGCTAGTCACTTCTCTAAGATTGATCTTTGGTCCAAGTATCATCAAGTGAAGGTGAAGGAGTGTGACATTTCCAAGACGGCCTTCCGGACTAGGTATGGGCATTATGAGTTTGTTGTTATATCTTTTGGGTTAACCAATGCACCAACTATTTTCGTGGATCTTATGAATAGGGTCTTTAAACCCTACCTTTATTTGTTTGTTGTGGTCTTCATCGATGATATTATGATCTATTCTCATAGTGAGAAGGAGCATGTGGCTCATTTGAGGGTAGTGCTACAAAGATTGAGGGAAGAGAAGTTATATGCTAAGTATGAGAAGTGTGAATTTTGTTTTAAAGAGGTCACCTTTTTATGTCATGTGGTGTTGGGGGATAGCATTAAGGTGGATCCTAAGAATATGGATGTGATTGGAAATTGGCATAAACCATTGACTCTATCAGACATTAGAAGCTTCTTGGGCTTAGCGGGTTACTATCGGAGGTTTGTGAATGGGTTCTCTTCTATTGCTTCTCCCATGACTAAGTTGACTCATAATAAGGCTAAATATGTATGGACCAATAAGTGTGAAAAGAGTTTCTAAACTTTGAAAGATAAACTTGTGTCTGCTCCTATTTTGTCTTTATCGAGAGGGTCGGAAGAGTTTGTTGTGTATTGTGATGCCTCCCGGATTGGTTTGGGTTGTGTTTTGATGCAAAATGGTAAGGTGATAGCCTATGCTTCTAGGCAACTCAAAATGCATAAAAAGAATTATCCTACTCATGATCTGGAATTGACCACCATGGTTTTTGCTTTGAAAATTTGGCGTCATTATTTCTATGGAGTGCATGTTGATGTGTTTACTGATCATAAGAGGCTCCAATATGTGTTCACTCAAGAAGACCTCAACTTGAGACAAAGAAGGTGGTTAGAACTTCTTAAGGATTATGACATGAGTGTGCATTATCATCCCGTAAGGATAATGTTGTGGCTGATGCTTTGAGTAGGGTGTCTATGGGTAGCCAAGCTCATGTTGATGGTAATGGCAAAGAGGTGGCTAGAGATGTCCATCGGTTGGCTAGATTGGGGCTTAGGTTGGAAGAGGTTGATAATGGTGGTGTTATGGTTGTCGATTGTTCAAAATCTTCCTTGGTTGATGAGGTAAAAGCAAAGCAAGATCTTGACCCCTCCTTGCTGGTGAGAGAGGGCAAAGTGGAGGTTCTCTCCCAAGGGGGAGATAGTGCCCTTAGGTACCAAGGTAGGTTGTGTGTGTCTACTGTTGATGGCTTAAGAGAGAAGGTTCTTGATGAGGCTTATAACTCTTTCTATTTTCACCCCGGTTCTACCAAGATGTATAAAAATTTGAGGGATGTTTTTTGTTGGGGAGGTATAAAGAAACTCATTGACAAATTTTTATCCAGTTGCCAACAGTCAAAGCCGAACATCAAAGGTCGGGTGGCCTAACCCAGATATAGAGATTCCTACTTGGAAGTGGTAGGAAATCAACATGGGCTTTTTGGTTGGGTTTCCTAAGACTAGAAAGGGTTTTGATTCTATTTGGGTTGTGGTTGATAGAATGACAAAGTTGGCTCATTTCCTACCGGTTAACACTATTTATGGGGCCGAAAAACTATGCCAAATTGTATATTCATGAGTCGATCAGATTGCATGGGGTGCCCTTATCCATCATATCGGATCGTGGCGCTCAATGCACTTCATACTTTTGGGGGTCCTTCCAAAGAGGTCTTAGTACCAAGGTTAAGCTTAGTACGGCCTTTCACCCTCAAACAGATGGCGAAGCGAAAGAACTACCCAAACTCTTGAGGATATGCGTAGGGCTTGTGTTTGAACTTTAAGGGTAGTTGGGTTGATCGTCTTCCATTGATTAAGTTTTCTTATAATAATCGCTATCGTTCTTGTATTATTATGGCTCTTTTTGAGGCCCTCCATGGTAGATGTTGTAGATCACCGGTTGGGTGGTTTGAAGAGGGAGAAATAGCTCTGTTGGGTCCAGATCTAGTTGTGGGGCTATGGAGAAGGTAAGGTTGATTAGAGAAATGTTGAAAATAGCCAAAGTCATCAAAAGTCCTATGCTGATGTGAGGAGAAGAGACCTTGAATTTAAAGCTGGTGATTGGATCTATTTGAAGGTTTCGCCCATGAAGGGTTTGGTTCATTTTAGTAAGAAGGGTAAGTTAAGACTAAGATTTGTGGGTCCTTATAGGGTGATGAGGAGGACTGGTAAGGTGTCCTATGGGATAGAGTTGCCTAGTGAAATGGATTTGGTTCATCCGGTCTTTCATGTGTCTATGTTGAGAGAATGTGTGGGTGACACGAATGCTATTGTCCCATTAGATGTTGTGGGAGTTGTTGAAGACAACTTGACTTATAAAGAAGTTCCAGTAGGGATCTTCGATAGACAAGTGAAGAGATTGAGGAACAAGGGTGTAACTTCCGTTAAGGTCCTTTCGAGGAATCAACAAGTCGAAAGTGTTACATGGGAGGCCGAGGCGAACATGCAAAAACGATATCTCTTTCTCTTCCATTCCACTAAAGCCAAAGGTACTAATTCTATGTCTTCTATGTGATTTTATGACTCATGGACCAACCCTTTATGTCAATGTATGCATTCATGTTTATGTTGACAAGTTCATGGTGATTTTAACACTTATGTTGAGATTTTTTGAAACGATATTTAAGTGCAATATTGCATTCTTGTTGGCTCTGATTTCTTCACGATTACTCTTCTTATTTACGTTTCTTTGATATTCGGGGATGAATACTCCCAACAGGGAGATATTGAAATGACTCCAAAAAGTGCCCAAAAATGTGTCTCGGAAGTGCCTGGAATAGTAATTTCCATATATCTCAAAATCCGTGGATCATATCGAAAATCCAACTTCATATTCTTGATCAGGGGGAAAATTGAGTGGGAAATGGGTCTAACCCCAATTTTAGAGCGACCGAATCACAATTTCAATTTTTCAAAATTGCAATTTGTAGAGAGGGTTCGTGCCCCTGGCGCAGCGCTCCTTGGGCGCGCCACAGTGTTATTTTTTCCCACTTTTGTTACTTGTTCCAAGGCTCTTGAGTCTTAGGCCTAAGTCTTCCTATGCGTATAAATACCTATACTTAGCCATATTTCACCATCATATCATACAAGACATTCCTCAATACTCTCTCAAACACTTAGATAAATATTTCACTCAAAATTCAAGTGCCAAAACTCATTCCGGGTCTTAAGGATTTCAATCACGCTTCAAGTTCTCATCTCAATCTTCATCAAGGAATTCTCCAAAGTCAAGGTATGTGGGTTTCAACCATTGGGTCCTTTCACCAATGGTGTCCAAGTTTCCCTTTTACCTAAATTACATGTTTCTAATTTGATTTTACTTATGGGTCTTCTATTATCAATTTGACTTTGAACTATGTTGGGGTTTCACAAAAGTGTGACTGTTTAAGCATGTTTTGAGCTATGAATCTTTGATCTATCTTGAGACTTGTGAAGGGTTTTGATGTATATTGCTTGAGGGTACTACCAAGTGTTGGTGGGTGGTTTTACATTGAATTTTCTTACATGATTTCACTCTTGAATTATATGATTTTATACTAGCGTTACACATCCATCAAATGTTTGATAAAATGTCCGGTTAATGCTTCTTGAGTTGTTCAAGGCCAACTGCATGGGATATGAGTTAAATGACTTATGATGATGAAAGGGGTGTGTATATGTGTTGATTTCATTAATGGTATCTATAGTGTAAGAAGTTGATCAATTGCCTCATTCGGGGTGTAGTAGGCCCGAACTACCATGTTGGGGTTATGTACCTCAATAGCCTCACTCAGGATGTAGTAGGCCCATGCAACCATGTTTGGGGGTTAGTACCTCAATTGCCTCGCTCAGGAGGTAGTAGGCCCGTGCAACCATGTTGGGGGTTTGTACCTCAATCGCCTCGCTCAGGAGGTAGTAGGCCCGTGCAACCATGTTGGGGGGTTTGTACCTCAATTGCCTTACTCGGGAGGTAGTAGACCCATGCAACTATGTTGAGGGGTTTGACCTCAATCGCCTCGCCAAGGAGGTGGTAGGCCTTGGTTACTAATGATGATCTCTTCCAACACACGTAAAATGTTCTATGTGAGCATGTTTTACAACAAGCATCCTTCATGCATGCCATATTTCTATATGTTCATTTATTGCGTAAATATGCATTTCGATTATGTTGCCTATCTCTTTTTGTATTGCATGCTACATACTTAGTACATTGAAACATACTAACGCATACTCTATGCCTATATTATGTTACCATGTAGGGACTGGAGCTCCACTTCATCATCATCATCCTCCCCGAGGCTAGTACGATATCTCTCAGAGCAAGTTGGTGAGTCCTCAACTACGAGGACATACTTCTCTTAATTATTCTATGTACTGACTCCTTTTATGTTGGCTACTTATGACTATGAGGGTGATCCCAGATGCTTGTCTTGGCTCCCATTAAGTTCTATGTTTAAAGGTGTTGTTGGACAAGTTATGTAATAATGTTATGGGCTTGATTCTCTTTGACTCTCTTGATGTTTTATAATATGAAAGATGTCTCATAGCCCCGTTTATTCCCATTTACTATTCCTTATTGTTAGTTTATTGCTTCCACGACCAATGATGTGTAAAGGCTTTCTTGGGGTCCCTTCGAGTTCCCCATGCGCTGTGTCACGTCTAGGGCTTAGGCTTAGATAGTGACAGGACTTTTGGAATTCGTTCAGAATTTCGTACACACAAATCATATATGCTACTCAACTAAATTCGACATTCTGGACTTAATGGAATCATCAAATCAAATTTGAGGTCTCCTTAATCTAAAATTCGATGAAACACAGCTAAAATAGTTTAGGATGTAAAAATACCAAAATGTCCTCGAAAATTCTGAAAAATGTGACAACGCCTTTTCTAAGACTAAATCACCTCCCGGATCTAATGTAACTATCAAAAATTCAATCTGAGAATCCAAACTCAAAATGTTGACTAAAGTCAAACTTAGCTAGTCCTAAACCAAAATTTTTAACTTAAGACCTCAATTTCACGTATGGACCCCGAATATAATTTTGACACTTTCTCCTAGATTAATGTCTACATTCAGAGTTGATGGAATCATTAAAATTCTATTCCGAAACTCAAAACTCTAAATTGCATCAAAACTCACTTTGAATAACTTAGGCCTTAAGACTCAAAAACTCGCAAAGTTCTCAACTCTTTTACTATAATCCAAAACTTACCATGCAAGCTGATTAAATAACACCAAAGGGGACTAATAGGAGGGGTAAAATGATAATTTCTATAATAATTTCAAAAATGACCATTAAGGTCATTACAATGTATTTGAGAATTGAGTATTTTTCAGGAGTAAAATAATAAGAAAATGAAAGAAAGATGAGTGAGTGGGAGAGAAGTGAATTGTCATGATCCAAGTCTAGGGTCTAAACATGACACAGTGAATGGGAACCCGAAAGAACCTAAACAAGCCTCTTAGCATATTAATCACACATCCTTGGTCGCTAATAATGTCAAAATGTTCAATATCAAGAAGTCTTAGAAATAGCTAGAAAAAGTGGATAGTGTCCCCGAATTTGAGGACTCACTAAGCTTATCTTCGAGTAATCTCACCAGCCACGTATAGGATGATTAAGAGGTGCTCTGGTCCCTAGATGGTGATATCATCTAGGCATAAAGTATATGTTAGTATGTTTGAATATACTAAGTATCTAGGATGCAATGCAACAAGACATAAGCCAATATAGTCAAAATGTATAGTAATAGGCAATAGATAAGCATAATCTCAATATGGCATACATAATTAATGCTTGAAATAAAACATGATTATAAATCATTCAACTTGCATAGAACATGACATATTTGTCGGAAGGGACTTCAACCGATAAAGGATAAGACCAAGTGAGCTACAACTTGAAATCCCGATGATTACCCTTCATCGGTAAAGAGGTGGTCTACTTTCCAAGATAAACCATACTTCACCTTACAGGAGCCTGTCCCATTTCCAAGAAGTAACCCCCCTATGGGAACCCGTCTCATTTCAGGGTGGATTTCATGATAAAATGTACTAAATGGATCCACTAGTATAGCAAGGGTATAACATAATCCTATGTTAGCACATAGTTTGAAGAAAGGAGTATGGACCCTTGAAGATAGTCCACACTGACATCCAATCCATCGGTGGTAAGTCTAATCCCACGGAATACTTGAAATAATCATTACTTTAATAACTTGTGATAAACATAGATCATGACATGAGTAGCTCTTAAACATAGTTGACCTCAAATGGTGAGCCTAACTTGAAACATGAGAATAAATCATAAGCATACATGTACCCTTGCTTTAACATGAATGGCTTACAAGAGGTAAATCTTGAAAATAGGGCTTAATTTCATACTTGCATAATCATAGATAATTTCATGAATTCATAACATACTTGATAGCCCATATTATCATGAAGTCACTTGACTTGTAAAACATGTAAATAACTTGAGAATTCTTGACTTGAGATTTCATCAAACACTTGGTGGCACATATGAGTACATGTTCAAATCATGCAAAATGCAAGATTATGGATCATGAAATAGTGAAATCAATGCATCTTAAAGTCATGTAAATCATCCAACCAACATCATGGTAAAATTCCATCATGAGTAACTTGTAAATCATATCAAAACTTCACAATAGCTCATAGATGTCATAGCTTGAATCATGTATAGTCTCAATAGACAAAGATCAATCCATAGTATAAGCTTAAAATAGATATCCATGCATAATCAATCATATTTTATAAAACCCCAACATAAATCATGCTCATATTTCATAATAATAAATACCCATAGGTAATACATCTTGAAACCATGCAATTTTCACAAAATAAGAAGATTGGGCTCCATGGGTGAAAGGACCCAATAGATGAAACCCACATACCTAAATTTGGGAGGGTTCCTTGATGTAGACTTGAAGTAGACTTGAAGCTTGAATGGAGTTCTTGAGATCAGGAATTAAGCTTGAGACACTTGAATTTGGATAAAATATTTTGTTAAGTCTTAGAGAGGTTTTTAAGAGGATCTTGAGTGATATAGAGTTAAAAAAAATTGCTAAGTATAGGTGTTTTCATGCATAAGTGAGCATGGGGCTATGATCCTAAGGCCCTTAGGCCAAATGAAAAACCAAGGAAAATAATACACTGGTTCGTGCCCTTGGCGTGACGCAGACCAGACGTGAAGTTCCTCCAACATTAATCCGCGCCCCTGGCAAGTCGCGGCCAGGGCGCGGATGGCCACTAGAAATCGAAAATTAGCAAAAATTATTTTTTGCTATGGGTCATTTAAAATTAGGATTATACTCATTTTTCACTCAATTTTGCCCCATGATAGAGAATATGAAGTCGAATTTTCGATATCACGTACTGATTTTGAAATATATGAAAATTACGATTATGGGCATTTTTGAAGCACATTTTTAGGATGTTTTTGGGGCGTTTCATGAAAAACATATAAACAGTAAGAAAATAGGTCCACTATCCAAGTATCAGAATAAGAATGGAGTCTTAGTTGTGCCTCTATCATTGTAGAATTTTCACGTGCAAGTCTATAAATCACCACAAAAGAGATAACTAAAGACTAATCTCTTCATAGCTAATTAAGCTAGTGTTTGGACATGTGATATAAAGTTATGATTTTAAATTAGTTTTTGAAAATATGAAGGATTACAATTTTATACTCTCAAGAAACATGATTTGAAATTTTAAATCAAGATTTTAATTTTTAAGTATAAAACCTGATCCATAAGTTTATATTTTACAAAAAAAGACCTCTCATTTTAAATTTTGAAAAAAAATAGACTCATGCTTGGGGTGAAAAGACTGTTCGCACCATGTAAAAAGATTATATTTAAGAATAACTGATTACTACTATTGTTGACTAATATGTCTTTATAACATTATGTGTTTCAAAGTTTATAATTGAAATATTTATTTTTAAAAGATACATGGAGATATGCAATTTAATTATAAATATGCACCTTAGGATATTCCGCTACTTGATTTGTAAATTCTGATTTATTTATTTGATAAAATTACGTTAAAATTGAAAAAAATTGGTAGGTTTCATAATTTGTGGAGTTTTCATATTTATATTGAACAAATCCAATTGAAAAAAATTTCAAATTGCACATCCAAAAAAGTTTTCGTCTTTAACTTCATGTTAATTTAATATATTGATATCATAATTTTAATTTACGACTTTATATTGTATGTCCAAACCAGGCCTATGGATGATCAACTGGTTCATTACCTAAAGATACAAAAAAAAAAAAAAAAAAAAAAAAGCAAAAAAAATTTCTGGCCTTTTTAAATTTATCTTTAATTTGATATTCTTATTTTTTTTATAAGAGACTTTTTACTTTACACATAACATATTTTTATTTTTTTCACAAAAGAGATCTTAAGATTGATTTTTTAAATTGAAAATGTAAGAGGGCAAAAAATATCATTTCCTAAAATGCATACTATAATAAGCATGTAACGCTTTAAGTCTATAATCTACTATACTATATTAAAAGTGTGAAGGTCCATGTTATTGAACTTTTTGCCCTTCATTAAAAGACCTCTCTTGAGAAAAAATCGTTTTATGACCATGTTTTTTAAACTATTTTTAATAATATTAAATATAATAAAAACTAAATGAAAAAGATTTTCTTATTATAGTAAGCTTCCTATACAAAGAAAAATTTTTCAATAAAAATAGTCCAAAAAACTTCCAAATAATAATTACAAAAGAAAAATTTAAAGGAAAAAGGAAAAAAGTATTAATGGAAACTAAAATTTAAAAAAAAAATATTTTTTTTTATGGAAAACGTGAAAGCTTAGTTGGAAAAATTTGTTTCCATCACGACCCAGGCCTAGGGCATAGACGTGACCGGCGAATGGGGAACCCGAAGGAATCCCAGATAAACCTCATAGCATATCATTACACATCCTTGGTTACGGAAGCAATATAAAATATCATAAGAAACATGAACCAGGGGAAATGGGACTAAGGGACAAAGAGAGAGTTTAATACTAAAATAATATCAATAAGTCAAAGCTCAAACGTAACACATAACTTGTCACAACACCTCTAAACATAGATACTTAGCGGGGGCCAAGACAAAGCAATCGGACTCACCCTCATAATCAAAATAACAATAAAGAAGAAAGAATCGATACATAGCATAAGAAACATAGAGCAATTTCCCCCGAATGGAGGACTCACAAATAAGGCTAACTTGGACAATCCGTCTAGCCACAAGAAGAATCAATAGGAGCTCCGATTCCTACATGGTAACATCATGTAGGCATAGAGTATGCGTTAGTACATTAGAATATACTAAGTATGTGGGATGCAATGGAACAATAAGTAGGCATCATAATCAAAATGCACGATATTAAGCAATAGACATAAATATACAATATGTCATGTATTAAATGCTTCAGTAGAACATGCTTAGGTAACTCATGCTTATATAGGATATCATATGTGAAGAAGAGACCAAGCTAGCTATTCAAGTTATAAACCCCTTGGTGGTTATATGGTATAAAACCCTCACATGGTTGATGGTAGCCACACCTTACCAACATGGTGACGATGTATAAACCCCTCGTATAGTTGATGAGTATAAACCCCCAACATGGTTACTCGGGCTCTTGTCCCCCTGGATCGGGTATGGTCTAATGCAACACTTTCTATAGGATTCATCATATCCTATAGTGCAACATTTCATATAGGAGTAATCATATACATAAGTTCATTTCATCATCATAACATCATTCATATCATATCTCATGCTTTAGACCTTCATTTCCTCAAGAAATCATAACCGGACATTTTATCAAGCACCTTGGGGTGTATAATTGGGGTAAAAGACCATACAATTTAGAGATGAAATCATTCAAGAAAATCAGTGATAAAACTATCAATCAACAACTTGCAACACTCTCAAGACATTCACATCAAAACCCCTCATAAAATCCAACACTAGATCCAAGATTTGAAGCTCGAAACATGCTAAAACAACCATACTTTCATGAACTAAAATTATTGTGCAGTAAATTTCTCAATATACAAGACTCACATGCAAAATCAACTTTAAATCATGCATTATTAAGCAAAAGAGGGTTTAGGCACCATGGGTGGAAGGACCCAATGGTTCAACACCACATACCTTAGCTTTGGAGAACCCTGGAAAGAGATTGAAGATGGAGACTTGAAGCTTGGATGAAATCCTTGAAGAAATCCTTAAGATTGGTCTTGAGATTTGGGACTTGAAATTAGGGTGAAATATGAGTCTAAGTATTTTAGAGGATATTGGGGAATATTAAGGATGGTATGAGGGTGAAATAAGACTAAGTATTGGTAAAAACACGTATAGGAACCTTTGGGATCAAGACTTGAAACTCTTGGACCAAAATTAAAAAAAGGGGCCAAAATAACACTGGTCCGTATCGGGAGGCGACGCGGATACTCACTGAAAATCTGCATTTTTTGCACAAATAAGTTTACGAAAATAGGCATAAATCCTTCATCCGAACTCGGAATGAGATGAAACCAAGTGCATTGGAAAGCTAATTCAAAGGGATTTAAGTTGGTAGGTTGTGGTCCACTTAATTCTTTGTGTCCTAAGAGATATGCCCCTTCAAAGTGGACCCTCCTAAATAGCATTTATTGCGATTTTCGAATTTTGATACAATTGCCCTAAAATATGTGTTAGACCCATTTCCCACTCAATTTGACCCCCTAAACAAGAATATGAAGTCGAATTTTCAAAATAATGAAAGGATTTTTAGATATATGAAGATTGCGATTCTGGGTACTTCTAAGGCACATTTTTGGACACTTTTTGGGGTCGTTTCAATATCTCCCCCTTGGGGACATTCGTCCCCGAATGTTAAAGAAACGTATAAGAGAAGAGTAATCATAAAGAGATCAGGCCCAACAAGAATGCAACAATACACTTTAAAGCATCATTTAAGTGTAAAATCATCGTAAACTTGTCAACTTAAACATGAATGCATATGAATGGCATAAGGGCTGAAACATAAGACTTGGAATCATAGAAAGGACTTGAAATGTCATCATAAGCTTGAATAGAATGTAGGAATTACGGATATTTCTCTTCCATGCCCGCTCCGGCTTCCCGAGAGACACATATGAATAGACGACTCTTCCCAAAGGGCTTTGAAGAACGCTACATCATTATGAATCAACTTCTCCACTCATCCATCCAACACCCTCACCGGAACCTTCTCTTAAGCCAACTTACCCTCCTTAACACCCACAACCTCGAAGAGTTCTATGACACTAGAGTCACCAACACATCCCCTCAACCTAGAAGCATGACAAACTGGATAAACCATAACCCTACCATAGGCAATTCCCAAACTTATGCAACCTTACCAACCTCCCTCTATGCTCTATAAGGACTCACAATCCTCAACTCAATTGTCAATCTTAAATACACCTAACCCACTTGGTACCATAATCGTCATCTCCCCCTTAGGAGACAACCTCCACTCTATCATTCTCTCACCCAAAACTTCCAACTCTAATAAGGCAGAGATCAAGGTCTTGCCTAATCTAGTCCTCTTAACCTAAGAAGATTAGGAACCATCAAGAACACTATACTACCATTCTCAACTTCCTTCCACCTAACTCCCTATCTAGCCAACCGACGAACTCTACTAGGCATCTCCTTACCACCATTAACAAGTATGCTAAGCTATCTAGAGCACCGACCGCAATATTAGCCTTATCGAAAAAAAATAATGCACACTCATTCATAATCCTTAAAGAACTCTAACCACCTTCTTGCTATCCACAATGCACACCTATCATTTTTAGCAAACAACCTCTCACCTCCAAGACATGCAACACTGCCTCTAAATGATTCACAAGTTCTAAACAAATCAACACCTCATCACTACAGACCGCTACAAATATATCAAGGTAGGGGTTAAGACCCTATTCATGAAACCCAATAAACACAACCGGTGCACAAGCCCACCTAACAACTCCACCAATAATCAAAATGCTCATTCCTAGTTCAAAAGGGTACTTAAGTATATCACCTACCCTCCTCCACACTTGAGAGCAAAACCCGAATCCCAAATCAACCTTAGAGAGATGACTAACCCATTGTAGTTGGCCAAATAGATCGACCATCATTAACCATCATATTACAACCTTACGGGCTCTATGCTCATTGAAAGCATGCTATGCAAGTAGTCCAACTACCCCAAAACCTCCAACCCATCAAGCTAAGCCGTCATTCCGCAACAATACTTATAATATGCATGTACATACATTCAAAGCGGCAATAGTAATTTTTTTTCCAAATCATTTCAATTCACAATTGAGCTTAAAAGCCAAACACCATTCATAATATTTTATACTTAGGCTCAAATGCCAAAATCATAATTTTATAGTCATAATACTCACGCAAGGAATAGCTCACTTATATACAAAATGGTGCAAGCATCCAAAATGCTTAAAGAGCCAAAATCAAAGACATATATGTAATCACAATATTGTCATAACCAACCTTTTTATTAAAATCATACCATAAAACGAAATTGGGCTTAGTCATAACATAATTTTTTAAAATAATCCATGTACATGAATGCATATGCTATGAACAATGAGGAAATGACATAGGTAATTAACGCACCATTTAGAAATCAATATTTATAATATGAAGTTGAAGTGAAAACATAATTAGTTCCGTATTTAAATCCATAGTGTAATATCTCATGCATAAATAATTCAAAAAGGGAACATGCATATTTATAACTTCATAAACCCAAAGTAAATCCTTATATAATGGTTTAAATCACATTAAAATCATCAAATAAACATTACTCATGCATCAATAGAATTTTAGGAATCATAATATTTAAATTCCAAATTAAAATAAGTAAAATCCATGTAGGTTTTCTTGAAAATAATTTTGGGTCTCCTTGATTGGAAGATATCAAGGATCAACCCATATACACATGAATTCTACTAGCACCAAGGAATAACACAAGAAATAGCAACTCCCGGACCTATCAAATCACCCAACTCAAAATGTCAGTCACAACATGGCCTTACATAGGGTCAACTAAGTCATAGGAACAACAACGGAAGAGTACTCACAATCTCCAGTAATAGCCCACTAAACTCAAGAAGCTCCTAACACCCAAGGGAGTCAAGGTATAGGCTAACACCTAATCACCTTTATCTTACTAAAGTGCACCTTAATACCATCACTGGGTACCACGCAACCTAGGAAGGCAACCTCTCACCACCAAATTCCCATCTCTCCTATAGCACCCAACCTTCTTCCTTAAACTTGTAATACTACCCTCAAATGATTCACATGCACTACCTCATTAGGGAACGAA
>JAPFFP010069872.1:0-24589 GCA_026153255.1 Solanum medicagineum
TTTGAATAGAAGAACGCAAATCAGGTTGCTGCTGAGGAGTAACAGGTTTTTGTTGACCCTGCACTTGTATCAGGGGTTCTAGAGATAATCCTATGGTCAGTGAGAGGGTTCTCATGCAAAACATGAGATAAATTCCCTCCCCTTGGTTCGCCTTCCTGCATAACAGTATTTTTCTCCTTCAAACCCCCTCCAACCCCATAGACTTCAGCAATCACCATAACTGGGTACAAGGGAGGAGAATATCAGCAACAAAATTCACACGTAAAGGGGGATTGGAGGGTTGATCCTAGACAGCAGGCACCTCCCCCTCCAAGGGAGATAAGTCAATACCCAAGCCTCTGGCTTCCAGGTGTTGCATGGTATTGTCCTTTCCATTAACATCTTTTTCTTTTTCCTTTGAATGTGGAAGACTATTTGTCTTTAGGCTCTCTATAATAACTTCTTCCTTGTTACTCTCAGTAGTGGTTCTTTTTTCTTTTTGAACCTTGCTTTGGTCATTATTCAATTGCTCATTTGATTGAGAAATATTCACATTAACTTTTTGGGATCTTGTTTTCCATTGCTTATTTGCTTGATTCTGCTGAGTATTATTGTTCTTTTTTTTTTGGTTTCTATTTTTTGGGACCTTCTATTCATCTTGTTGTGCAACTTCCTTTCTTTTGCTCTTATATGGTTGCTGCCTTCTTTGAAATGCAACATCAGAAGTACCATTAGTAGCATCTAGACCAGAATGATAAACTAAATGACTTACTTGATCAGTTGGTGCATTCCTAGAAGCTGAAGCATTCTTGGTTTTCTCAGAAACCTTCTTCTTTTTAACTTCCTCATCTCTCTGTTCACATTGCAAACTTGCCCCAAATTCCCTTGTCGTTTGCAATACATACAGTAATAAGGAAGTCTCTCATTTTGTATAGCCTACCACCTCCCAATTGTAAAGTCATTTTCATCAGTCCCCATCCAAATGTGAGGTGGTCTTTCCTTAGTAATATCTAATTGTATTCTCACTTTAGCCACACTACCCCTGGTTTTCTGAATTCAAGCAGCATCCAAATAAAGAGTTCTACCAATAGGGGCTAGTAGCGCAAAAATAAATCTCCTTGCTGTAGCAATGCCATGGTAGCTCAAGTAGAGTGACCCATACTGGTACTATAGGTGTATCTTTCTTAGGAATGGAAGTTGGGGTCCACAGAAAAATCCTCATCAATTGCCCTTCAATAAACATCTTCTGCTTATTCCATATAGTAGAGTAATCTTTCTCATTGTCCTAGTCAATGTAAATATGCCTTGCATTGAAGTGAGCAATTTTAACACCGCATATCAACTGTGTTTGTTGAATAAAACTTTTTCTTATAACCTCAATATTGGACATAGTATTTGAAAACTTCCCAACTAGAGTGAACCTATATTTGTTAGCTAACTTTCTCATGAAGTCTTTCTTTTTGATGTGACAGCTGGCAGACCTTGTCTAGTAGTGAATATGGGCAGATAATCTCAATAGGAGTTTCATTGTTTACTTGATTAGCTCTCAGCTTGGTAGCATAGGAGTGAAAAATAGTGAAAGAGGTTGGTTCAGATATCTGGGAAAATTATTTCATTAGGAGCTGAGTTTTTGGTAACAATATCGGAAGTAGGCTGTTGCTTGGAGTTGTATGTGTGGTTGGGTTATCTTTGAAAATTAGAGGTTAATTTGGTAAGGTCATGAGGTGTAGGTGGTTGGATTTTAGCTTAAGGAATAAGTTGATTGGGATTATCCATACCAACCTTATTATTACTCATGCTTTTGTCTCCCCCATTATTATCAGATTTATCTACTTTATTATCCTTGCTTCGGTGAGTAAGGCCAGCAGCATCAACATTGGAATGATCCCCATTCTTTTTCTGATTAGACGCTTTTTCACTCACTAAATTATTAGCAGTATCAGGAATTGCAGAATGATCATTCTCAAACATAAGAGCATTCCTAGTTTGTTCTAAATTAATAACAGAAGGATAGTCATAGGAGTAGAGTTAGGAACCTTACCTGCTAAGGATGCTTAATCCTTAGAATTTGTACTCTAAATTTCCTTATATTTCTCACTATGATCTCCAAAACCTATAATCCAGCTTGGCTGAGAACATGAATGGAGGGCCCAATATTTTGATCACTAGCGTTTCCCCCTATAGAATTAGCCTTCCCAAAATTCTTTGGACTATTGGAAGTAGTAGTAATCACATTTATAGGCTCCTCATGCTCTTCAATTGTAGTATTAAGCTTTTATGTTTGTGTATTCGATTTTGGTAAAGTCCGGCTAGCTGAAACCCTAGAATTGAAATTAAACAAATTTGGGTCATTAACTTTTGGGGGTTTTGATCCTCCTAGCTCCGTCTCATTGCTATTTGCATTTTGAGTTGCACCCTACCTGTTGAATCTCATCAAATCCTCTTCTCCTCCGATCCACTAGAATTCCTAGTTTCCAAATTAGTTGTGATTGGAGCATTAACATTTGGGGCTTTTGGTCCCATAAGCTCTATGTTGTTGCCAATTGCATTTTGGTGTGCCTCTTTCCCATCAAATCCTGCTGGAGTTTCCCCCTCGCCATTTGGGTCAGACAAAACCCTAGTTTCCAAATTCAAAACAACTGAGATATTAACTTTTGGGGCTTTGAGCACTGGAAGCTACGCCCTTGTCCATGGAACCAATTGAGGTATGCCTTATCCTACGAAACCCGCCGAAGCTCCATTCCCATCGATGGAAGGCTCTCCACGGTCTGTTCCACCAATGAAGTTGGCCCAATTATCTCTATTAGAAGGTTCAGGACCTGGAGAATCCAATACATTCGGTCCCATGTTACACATTTAAAACGAAGATGTTCGGATGTCAAGGGTTTGCTCGTTAGAATTGTCTAAATTTTGAGTATTAGTTTGATCATTCTTCGAAGAATCATCAGCACCCATTGGTATAAAATGAATCAAACTAGACTTTAGTGAGGAAATAATGTTTTGATCCCTTGAAAGTTCTAACTCAGAAATGCCAACAGTGATTACCTGCCTATTCGGAAAATTCCTAGAGTTGTGGGATGTCTCTGTGTTCATGGATTGTTATATTAGTTGCACTATACTTAGCCACTCATGATAAGCTTGGTTTGGCGTTATATCACCTCTCGGCGGTGCCTCACGCGCCATAGCCATGAGAATAATAGTACAACTTTAAATTTAAATTTTTGACCGTTAGAGAGAGAACTATGTTTTTGTGTTATATTTTTGTAGGATCATAGGTTTAGCCTTGATTTTGGGAAGAAATACAGAAGTTGCTGGTTTTTGATGCAGTACAAGACCCTTTATGGGCCATAGACAATTCTACGAGTCGTGAAGTGGATTTCATGGACAATTTCAGTAAGGGGCTATTTTTTGTAGTTGATTCTACTGACATTAGACAGATCCTGGAATGATTGACGAGTCATAGAAGATAGTTTGTGCCATGAGGATCAAAGATTGGGACTTTTGAAGATTTATCATATGAAAGCCCCTTACAGGTCGTAAACTACTTACAAGTCGTAGGGGTGTATCGTAAGTTTGAAGTCTAGATTTCTAGTAGCTTTGTACAAGACCCCGATTACAGGCAATGGACTGCTATACAGCCTGTAAATCCCTTTCATTTGGTGTGCCGACCAGTTATCCTATTATATTTAGGACTTGTATTTACTTATTATAAATAGGTTTTTAAGGTTCTTTTTCAGATGTTTTTGTCTAGTACTCAGAGAACTCAGTAATCAGAGAGAGAAAATAGTGAGATTACATTGGAGATTTTTTTAGAACACTTGTACTTTAGTTTCATCTTTATGCTTGTGATTCTCATTGAAGTTGGATTTGCTTGTTCATAATTCTTGCATATACACAAAGCATGATTAGCTAAATCCATAACTAGGGTTGTGGGAACCATGAAGAACTAACAAAGTAAAATCAGATAATTCATAATTCTTGGAAAGTGTGCATATATGTATTAATTAATTCTTTTTGATTTGCACATTTATTGATGGTGGCCAACATTACAACCTGACTAGTGCTACAGACTGGACCAAGGTGGAAGTGAATAGGAAAAGAGATTAATTAATAGGATTCGTTGATATGTTCACATCTAATCAACCGCATTGGGCTAAAGGGAGGTTGTACTAGGACTAATAGGTAAGGGTTAGTAATGCACACTATGGAGATGGACTAAGTCTCATAGTGAAATTCACCTCTCACGTTTGACCAAAGGGCTTGGTGAACTTAACTTACCGTCCTACATGCTACACACAAGAAAAGAATTAGTTTATCTAGTGATACTGAGTTGGGGAATCATGGTAAACATAATACCCTAATTTCTCTCCATATATTGATTTCTCTCCTGTGTTAGTTAGTTTAGTTTCATTTTCCACTGATTGTTGTAAACTCCCCCCCTTTTGGGGAAGTAAATTGGTTAACTACTCGAATTGTAGTCACTAATTCTCTTAAGTCTATGTATTCCCTGTGGGTTTGA
The DNA here is from genome assembly GCA_026153255.1 of Solanum medicagineum. NCBI lineage: Eukaryota > Viridiplantae > Streptophyta > Magnoliopsida > Solanales > Solanaceae > Solanum > Solanum medicagineum. Next base: position 4,499 of record JAPFFP010069872.1, read on the forward strand.
CCCTAACTTTTGTTTGGTTCTATTTCTTGACAATGACTATTTTATCCTATAAATGGAGGTGTAACTTAGGCGACATTATCGGGCTTTTGTACTTTGTTGCTTCAATTCTAGATTGGCTTTTGGGATAGCCTCTCTACAGCCCATAGGGGGTTTCGTCTAATGAAATTTCTGCAAATCTTCACTTTCTGATCCTCAGGGTACAAGACTTGATCTACGACTCATAAAGTGTTTGACAAATCGTCTGTTTGTTCATAGAAAAACTTCTAAAATTCACCCTTCATTGGAATTACACATGAAACCTCCTTCATGACCTATAGAATATCTACGGCCCGTAAAGGGTCTTGTGGATCCTCAAAATCAGCAACTTCTGCATATTTTTCCCAAAATCAGTGCCAACCTTGAAATCCTACTAAACAATTACAAAAGCACATGAAACATGCTAACATCGCATTGAAAACATACAAACTTTCAAGTTTTAAGCATCAAAAGTGTAGTATTTTGACAGCACATCAATCTTGCCTAGCAGAAGTTTATAAGAGGCAACTTCAACCTTTCCTGAGATTATATGCCTACACCACGTCATTGTAACCCCCAAATGACCCCTTATTAGCCCTATACAAAGCAAAATCTACTCTACTCTCCTTCATTCAAAATATTTTGAAGACCTAAGCTCCTCCAAAATACTCCCAAATTCTTCAAGGCCTCCAAGAAAAGAGTCTAAGCTAGTGTTTCAGATTTTCTACACCTTTCAACAAGATTTTCATCCTCAATTACACCAAGGTATGCGGTTTTAAATTTGTGAAGACCTTTCTTATGCAAAGCTCAACCATTCCTCTCCCTCATCTATTTTCAAGTTACGAAAAGTTTTGGAAGTTTTTTATAAACTCTTCTATGTAACGATATTATGAAGTGATTTTTGGTATTCTACTTTTGTATACTATATTACATTGAAATGTTGTATGAAATTTATGAATTTTTATGAGGGTTAAGGAATCCCTAACTATGATTTATGGTGTTATGGTGGGTTAATTTGAATTATTTGAAAAGGACCTCATTTACTCTTCTCATGTCCTAAATCTTGACTTTTGCATGATTTTAGTATATGTGCATACCCACAATGTTTAATTACAGTTACTCCCAAGCTTCTATGTTTATGAAAGCCTTATGGAAAGATATGTAAATTGTGAATGTTACGAATTTGAAGGGCTATTATGTATGCTATGTGATATGAGAATATTGTGAAAATTAAGAATAATATGAGGCCCTATCTTTGATATCATGAAGCTTTGGTTTTTAAGAGCTACTCTATGAAAATATTATGATGTTATGATGCTTTGAATATTATGACTATAAGTATGATTTGAGTATTCCTTAGGATTGTGACCGAGCACCGAGAGGACCTTGGTAGATAACTGTTGTCCCATAACTATGTTGTCGCCAAAGATTTGTAATTAGCTAATGGATCCATATAGCTTGAGTTGTATGATTAACCAAAAAGTGTGGTGTTCCCATATGGCACATGTTATTTAAATACTAGAAAAGGTGGTGTTCCCATAAGGTTCTTATCATATGTTAACTGGAAAGGGTGGTGTTCCCATAAGGATGTTATGCAGTACTTTCGAAAATGGGAGAGTTCCCGTAAGGTGAGTGTTTGGTTTACCTTGGATAAGTAGACTGCTCCTACTCAGGTGTGGAGTAAACATCGAAATTCCAAGTAGTAGCTCGCTTGGTCTTACATGTAGGTTATGGTCTCTTCGTATCTATGTATGATATGTTATGTGACTTGATGACTCCTTATGTATATTTTCGACTAAGGCATTGAGCATTCATGATTTATTGAGCTTATATCTATCATTTACGATAATGCATATTACTTAATTATGGTTTATGTTCTTTGTTGCATGGTACCCCACATACTTAGTACATTTCAAGTACTAACACATATTTTGCCTATATGATCTAACCATGTAGGGATCGGAGCCCCTATTCATCCTCCTCCTCCATGTGTCCAAGCAGTTCGATTGAAAATTGCTATTGGTGAGTCTTCCACATTCAAGGACAATATCTACTTACTTTCATGCTTACTTAAGACTTTTCTATTTATGGATATTTATCTTTTGAGGGTAAGCCCAGTGGATGTCTTGGCCCCCCCATCCATTGCATTCGTATTAGAGGTATTATTGGATATACGAATTTGTATGTTATGATCTCGACTCTTATTATATTTATATATTATGGGAGACTCCCTTAATCCTTATCCCCTTCCTATGCTTATTGTATGTTGTTGATAAAATGGAAGTCCTAAGCCCCTAATACCCCCATAGCGTGAGCCATATTTACCTGCTCCTTAGACATAATTTTCTATGTGCTTATGTTAATCCTCTTCCCTATAACATCCCCATAGCTTGAGTCAAATGTCTCTTTTTTGTTGATTTAATTATGCTTCCTCAACCAAGGATGTACCATGTATACCTAAGAGGCTTGTTTGGGGTCCCTTCGGGTTCCCCATTCATCGTATTTAGCCTAGGACCTAGGCTTGTGTCATGACAAAGCTTGGTATCGGAGCACTACGTTTGCAAATGGTCCTCAAAAATTCAATACACTGCATCAAGTAAAATCTTGTTCATGATTGTGAAGCGTGCTACAAGTATGAATGGGAGGCTATAAAGCGTTTTAGGAAATATTTCACTTCTTCCTATTCTATTTTCTGCTTTAGGAATTAAATTAAGACTTCCTATTCCTAATAAATGATATTTTTCTATTTTAGATCATGCCTCAAAGAAGAGCGGCACAAAGAGCTCCCACTCCCAAGTGTGAATCACGTCTCCCCCCTCCCCTCCCCCCCCAGCTCCACAAGTTTCCCAAGAAGAGGAAGGGCTCACTCATGCTGAATACTTGAATGTGGTCACTTTATTAACAAGGGTCATGGCTAATCAAGGAGTTCAAGCTCCTCATGCTTTTACCCCTAGCTTAAGGGTGAGGGATTTCACAAGAATGAATCCTTTGAAGTTCTATAGCTCCAAGGTTAAAAAAGACCCCCAAGAATTCATTGATGAGGTGTACAAAGTTCTTGACATTATGGGGTAAGCTCGGAGGAAAAACGGAACTAGTGACCTATCAACTAAAGGGCCTTGCTTATTATGGTTTTTCTAATGGAAGAGGGAGAGATGGGATGGAGAGCCTATCTCTTGGGAAAAATTCAAGGTTGCCTTCCTTAACTGTTTCCTTCGTATGGAGCTAAGGATGGCAAAGATGGCGAAGTTTATGAACCTCAAACAAGGTTCTATGAGTGTTAGGGGGTATTCCCATAAGTTCGGAAACCTCTCAAAGTATGCTCCTCACTTAGTTGCCGATCCTAGGGCAAGGATGCACAAGTTTGTGTAAGGAGCGTCCAACTTGATCAATGAAGAATGTCGCACCACCATGTTCATAGAGGAAATGTACTTGTCTGACTTATGACTAATTCCGAGCAACTTGAAGGAGAAAACCTTAGAAAGAGGAGGAGCGGAGAGTCCAAGAGGTCTCATTATGATGGTAGATTTCAAGGTACTTAAGGTATCTTTTCCAACAAGGCCACAAATTCTAAGGTCAAGGGTCCTCAAATTCTCAAGGTCAAAGATTTGCTAATGATGTGGTGCCCAACCCTCGAGCTCAAGGTGGTAATGGTGGTCAAATCATCCCTAATTGTGGAAGATGTGGAACAAATAATTGTGGCAGGTGATATAAAGATATGGGTTCCTAGTTTCGGGTGTGGCAAAATGGTCCACAAAGGGAAAGGATGGTCGTCTCCAATGACATGGTGCTCATAGAGATCAAAAGGCATAAGGAGGTCAACAACGGTGTGTTCCATGTTACAATCTCTTTTATGCTCTTCAAGGGAGGTAAAGGGTGGATAAGATGCCCAATGTTGTTACCAATATGTTAAATTACTCCTTTTATTGCTAATAGTCTTTATGTGTGTCTCGAGTTTTTGTGTGGATCCTTTGAAGTGTCAACCCCTGTTGGTGAGTCTATTTTTCTTAAAAGAGTCTATAGGGTTTGTCCCATGTCTATATTGCATAAAGTCTTGCCTTGTGATATTGTTGAACTTGACATGGTAGATTTTGACATCATTCTTTGGACAAATTGGCTATATGCATATCATACCTCTATTGATTATAGAACCCACAAGTTTAAGTTCCAATTCCTAGTGAGCGTGGCCTTGAGTGGGTAGGTCATGATTTGGTGGTTAAGGGTAGGTTCATCTCTTGTCTTAAGGCTTGGGAGTTGATTTGAAAGGTTGCATATGCCATCTTGTAAGAGTTAGGGATGTTGAGTCTAAATTCCTTCCTATTGAGTTAGTTTTGGTGGTTAATGAGTTCCTTGATGTCGTTCTCCATGAGCTTCCCGGTGTCCCTCCCAAAAGGGAGATAGATTTTGGTAAAGACCTCCTTCTCGATACCCAACCCATTTCTATTCCCCTTTATCGCATAGCCCCAGTGAAGTTGAAGGAGTTGAAGGATCAATTAAAGGATCTATTGGAAAAGGGTTTTACTAAGCCTAGCAAGTCACCTTGGGGTGCGCCAGTGTTATTTGTAAGGAAGAAGGATGGCTCACTTAGAATGTGCATTGACTACCGACAACTCAACAAGGTCATCGTGAAGAACAAGTATCCATTTCCAAGAATAGATGACCTATTTGAGCAACTACAAGGGGCTAGTCACTTCTCAAAAATTGACCTTCAACCCGGATATCATCAATTCAGGATAAGGGAGTGTAATTGTCACGACCTAAGCCTAGGGTGTAGACATGACACAGCGCAAGGGGAACCCAAAAGGATCCTAAGCAAGCCTCTTAACATATCATTACACATCCTTGGTAGCAAAAGCAATAAGATACAACAACAATAGAGCAAAATAGGGACATTGCAGTTAAGGGACAACTTCCATATCATAAACATCAAGAATCAAAAGAGAGTCAAAACTCATAACATTACACATGACATGTCCAACAACACCTCTACTACATAGATAAGAGTAGGGGCCAAGACAAGCAACTGGGCTCACCCTCATAGTCAACATTTACATAAAAGAAAGGTAGTTTTAGAACATAGTATTATATCAAAGCAACGTCCCCGGAATGGAGGACTCACTAACAATCTTGAGTGGGACCGTACAAGCCACGTGGATGGGGATACTCAAGCGGGGCTCCGGTTCCTACATGATGACATCATGTAGGCATAGAGTATGCATTAGTACGTTTGAATATACTAAGTATGTATGATGCAATGCAACTAGTGATAAGCACCATAATCAAAATGCATAACATAGGCAATGAATAAGCATATAACAATATGACATGTATGAATGATGCTTGACGTAAAACCATGCTTATATAGAACATAATACAAGTGTAAGAAGTGACCATTATTAGTGAAATCTAAGGCCTAGCACCCTCCTTGGAGAGGCGCATGAGGTAGAAACCCCTTCATGAGGTTGATGAGGTACAAACCCCCCAACATTGTTGATGATGTACAAACCCCCCAACATGGTTATCAAGGTACAAACCCCTTGACATGGTTGCACGGGCCTACCACCTCCCGAGTGAGACGATCGACGTACAAACCCCTCAATAAGGTTACCCGGGTCTATGACCTCCCAACTGAGGCTTGGTCATCCCCAACACTATAAAGGTAATATTGTATACATACATTCCTTTCATCATCATATACATACATTCCTTTCATCTTCATAAAGTCATCCATCTCATAAGACATGCATTGGACCTTCAATTCCTCAAGAAATCATAACCAGACATTTTATCAAACACTTGGTGGGTGTGTAGTGCTAGTGAAAAACCATGCAATTCAAGAGTGAAATCATGCAAGAAAATTCATTGTAAACCATCAATAGATACTTGGTAACACCGTTAAGCAATATGCATCGACACCCTTCATCAAATCTCATAATAGATCTTAGATTCATAGCTCAAAACATGCTAAAACAACCATAATTTCATGAAATCCCAATATAGTGTGCAGTGAAATTCATAACAGATAAGACCTATGAGTAAATCAGCTTAAATCATGCAAGTTTAGGTAAAAGGAAGTTGGGTATTTTGGGTGGAAGGAACCCATGTACCTTAGCTTTGGAGAATAACTTGATGAAGATTGGAGACGGAGACTTGAATCTTGGGTGAGAACCTTGGAATTCGGATGAGTTTTGAGACTTGAATTTTGTAGATGAAATATTGGCTAAGTGTTTGAGTGAGTATTTCAGAATGTCTTGAATATTATGAGGGTGAAATACGGCTGAGTATAGGCATTCTCACTCATGGGAATACTTAGGCCAAAGACTTAAAAGCCTTGTACTGAACTTGAAAACTGGGAAAAATTTGCACGTAGGCGCGCCCTTGGCGCGTCGTGTCGGAGGAGTGAAAACGTCTCTAGAAATCGATTTTTTTATAAATGAAATTGTGATTCATTTTCTCTAAAAAATTGGGGTTAGACCCATTTCCAACTCAATTTGACCTCCTGAACAAGAATATGAAGTCAGATTTTCAACATCATGCACGAATTTCGAGATCTACAAAAATTACAATTCTGGCACATTCGAGGCACATTTTCAGGAACTTTTTGTGGTGTTTCAATATCTCTCGCTTGGGAACATTCATCCGCATTGGCAAAGAAACGTATATGAGAGATGCAAACATGATACTTTCAGCCCACATAAGGATGCAACAATGCACTTAAATATTATTTCAAAAATCTCATCCTAAGTGTAAAATCATCATGAACTTGTCAATTTAAACATGAATCTATGCAATGACATGAGGGCTGAACTTAAAGCTTGAGATCATATAAAGGAAATAGATCAATACCTTAGGCTTGAGTGGAGTGGAGGAGAGAAGGGCATCGCTTTTGCATATCCGCGTCGGCCTCCCAAGTAGCACCTTCAACTTGTTGGTTCCTCCAAAAGACCTTAACGGAAACAACTTCCTTGTTCCTCAACCTGTTCACTTGTATACCCAAGATCTCTACTGGAACCTCTTCATATGCTAAGTTGTCTTCAACTACCCCCACAACATCAGGAGCCATAATAGCATCGGCATCATCCGCACACTTTTTCAACATAGACACATGAAAGACCAGATGAACCAATTCCATTTCTCTAGGCAAATCCAACTCGTAGGCCACCTTACTGACCTTTTTCATCACCCTATAAGGAACCACATATCTAGGGCTCAACTTTATTCTCTTACCAAGATGGACCACACCCTTCATAGGTGACACCTTCAAATAAACCCAATCACCAACCTTGAATTCAAGATCCCTTCTCCTCACATTGGCATAAAACTTTTGGCGACTTTGGGCAATTTTCAACCTTTCTCTAATCATCCTAACCTTCTCCATAGCATCCATAACCAAAGCCGGACCTAATAAAGCCACCTCTCTAACTTCAAACCACCCAACCGGTGATCTACAATGCCTACTATAGAGAGCATGAAAAGGGGCCATACCGATGCTAGAATGATAGCTATTGTTGTATGCAAACTCAATCAATGGAAGATGATCATCCCAACAACCCCTAAGCTCTAATACATAAGCCCTAAGAATGTCCTCAAGTGTTTTGATAGTTTTTTCAGCTTGGCCATCTATTTGAGGGTGATAGTCCGTACTAAGCTTTAGGTTGATTCCAAGACCTCTTGGGAAAGACCTCCAAAAGTGAGAAGTGAATTGTGCCCCATGGTCCGATATAATGGACAAAGGAACCCCATGCAACCTCACCAAGTCACGAGTGTACAACCCAGCATAATCTTCAGTCCCATATGTAGTTTAGCCGATAGAAAGTGAGCCGATTTTGTCATCCTCTAAACCACAACCCATATGGAATCAAATCCCTTTCTAGTCTTGGGCAACCCAACCACAAAATTCATATTAATCTCTTCCCACTTCCAAGTAGGTATCTCTATTTCTTGGGTTAGGCCACCTAGCCTTTGATGTTTGGCTTTGACTTGTCGGCAACTATGGCAACCGGAAACAGATTTTGCAATGTCTGTCTTCATGCCTCCCCACCAATACTCCTCTCTCAAATCTCTATACATTTTTGTAGACCCTGGGTGAATTAAATAAGAAGAACCATGACCCTCATCAAGAATCTTTTCCTTCATGCTATAAACACAAGGCACACACAATCTACCTTGGTACCTAAGAGCACCATCTTTCCATTGGGAGAAAACCTCGATCTTACCATCTTTTACCAATTCTTTCAGTTCCAACAAATTGGGGTCAAGATCTTGCTTAGGTTTCACCTCCTCAACCAATGAAGATTTAGAAACATCAGCAATAACAACACCTCCATTATCAACTCCTTCCAATCTAACTACCAACCTTGCCAACCGATGGACCTCCCTAGCCACCTCCTTGCCACCATTATCAACATGAGCTAGGATACCCATAGACACCCTACTTAAAGCATCTGACACAACATTAGCCTTACTTGGATTATAATGCAATCTTATATCATAATCCTTAAGAAGTTCTAACCACCTTCTTTGTCTCAAGTTAAGATCTTTTTGACTGAAAACATATTGGAGGCTCTTATGATCGGTGAACACATCAACAAGCACCCCATACAAATAATGATGCCATATATTTAATGCAAATAGCACAGCGGCTAGTTCAAGATCATGGATAGGATAGTTCTTTTCATGCACTTTGAGTTGCATAGAAGCATAGGCTATGACCATACCATTTTGCATTAGAACACAACCCAAAACACCTCTAGAAGCATCACAATACACAATAAATCCCTCTAGCCCTTCTAGTAGTGACAATATAGGAGTGGACACAAAATTATCTTTCAATGTTAGGAAGCTCCTCTCACACTCATCGGTCCATACAAACTTAGCCTTCTTTTGAGTCAATTTTGTCATAGGAGAGGCAATAGAAGAGAACCCATTCACAAACCTCCAATAGTAACCCGCTAAGCCCAAGAAGCTCCTAATATATTGATGGGGTCAATGGTCTAGTCCAATTTCTAATCACATCCATCTTCTTAGGATCCACCTTAATACCATCCTTCGACACCACATGACTTAGAAAGGCAACCTTCTTCAACCAAAATTCACTGTTTTTCATATTTAACATAAAATTTCTCTTCCCTTAACCTTTGCAACACTACCCTCAAATGACCCATATGCTCCTCCTAATTATGTGAATAGATCAAAATATCACAATGAATACCACAACAGATGAATCAAGGTACGGTTTAAAGACCCAATTCATTTGGTCCATGAAGATGGCCGGTGCATTGGTAAACCCAAATGACATCACAACAAACTCATAATGCCCAGACCTAGTCCGGAAGGTCGTCTTAGGAATATCACACTCCCTCACCTTCACTTGATGATACCCGGACCGAAGATCAATCTTAGAGAATTGACTAGCCCTTGCAATTGGTCAAATAAGTCATCAATTCTTTGAAGAGGATACCTATTCTTGATTGTGACCCTATTAAGTTGCTAGTAGTCAATACACATTTTAAGAAATCCATCCTTCTTCTTCACAAACAGCATCGGTGCACCCCAAGGTGATTGACTAGGCCTAATAAAACCCTTCTCTAACAATTCTCTCAATTGTTCCTTCAACTCCTTTAACTCCGTCGGGGCCATGCGGTACCGGGGAATAGAGATGGGTTGAGTATCAGGAAGGACGTCTATACCAAAATCTATTTCCTTTCAGGAGGAACACGAAGAAGGTCAATTGTAAAGACATCAAGAAACTCATTTACAATCGGAACCGAATCTATGGGGAGGACTCTGGACTCCATATCCATAACCCTCACAAGATGATAAAGACACCCCTTAGAGATCAACTTACGGGCTTTAATGCAAGAGATGAATGTACCTTTGACCACCATATCTTAACTCTCCCACTCAAGGACGGGTTCATTTGGGAATTGGAATTTGACCCTACAGGTTCTACAATCAATAGAAACATAGTATGCATGCAACCAATCCATCCCACTAGTGACATAAAAATCAACCATGTCTAACTTAATATGATCACAAGGCAATATTCTATGCAAAATGCAAATGGAACAATCTCTATAAACCTTCCTAGCAACAACAGATCCACCAATATGAGTAGACACCTCATATGACTCACATAACAACTCGAGGTCAACATGGAAGTTTTGGCAACAAAAGGGGTAACAAAAGAAAGAGTGGCAGCCTGATCAATCAATGCATACACATCAAAATCAAAGATTTTTAACATACCGGTAACAACGTTGGGCACCTCATCAATCTTTTGCCTCCCATTCAAAGCATAAAACTGATTGTTCCTTGGGACACCATCTTGTCGGCCACATCATCCAAAAGGAACCGCATTAGCACCTTGTGGACAAACCTCCTTAACCTTGTTACAATTTTGGGGGAAATCTGTCACCTTATGCCCAACTTCCCCACAACCATAACAAGCATTAGTAACCCTCAAGCACGGGCCACTATGACCCCTACCACATTTCAGATACCCACCAATAGGAACCATACCTCCAACACCTTGGGACCTTGGAAAATCATTGCCAACCCTCATTTCAATGCATTAGAAGACCATTGGCCTTGATGGAACCAGCCACACCTTTGGCTTTGGAACTTTCCTTCAAAACAAGTCCTCTTGGCTTCATGACCCCTTCTCTTCCTCAACTTTTCCTCCATTTGGTCGGCATAGGTAATCAAACGTGACAAGTCCATGTCTCTAATCGATATGGTGGACCGACACTCCTTACTTACCAAGTCAGAAACACCCATCACAAATTTGTTCATCCTAGATCTTGAGTCGGCCACCAAATGTGGAACTTTGAAAGTTGGTTCAACTTGAGGGCATACTCCCTCACACTCATAGACCCTTGTCTCAAATTCATAAATTCCACCAACCTAGCTTCCCTAAGCTCAAGAGGGAAGAACCGATTAAGAAAGGCCGCCTTGAACTCTTCCCATAGAACCACATTGTTGACTCCCTTCTCCTCCTTCCATTGATTGTACCATATTTGTGCTACCCCTTTGAGTTGGCAGGCCGTGAACTCTGCCTTATCCTCCGACCTCACACCTATGATAGCTAAAATCTTGTAAACCTCATTAATGAACTCTTGAGGGTCCCTCACTCACCTTTGACCCATGGAATTTTAGGGGATTCATCCTCATGAAATCTTTCACCCGAGATGCCGGTGTAGGAGCATAAGGGGCTTGGGCCCCTTGGTTGGCTTGGTTAGCCATAACTTGTGCAAGAAAAGTGAGAGCATCCCGAAGCTCTCCATTAGCCGATTTCCCCTCGGGTGTTCGGGCTCTTCTCCCTCTCGTGTTAGGCACGATCTCCATAACAAAGGACAATCAGTAGGGAGGGAAACCTTACCTTAACTTCTATAGCATGACATAGAGTAAGAGGAAGGGAAACATTTCCTAAATGCCTCAGAGCCTCTAGCTCATAGTTGTGGTGCACAACACAAGTATGAACAAGACTCTAATCGACGGGGTGTGTTTGACTCCAAGGATCTAACAACCTAGTGCTCTGATACCAAGTTTGTCATGACCAAAGTCTAGGGTCTAGACGTGACACGGCGCAAGGGGAACCCAAAGGGGCCCTAAGCAAGCCTCTTAACATATTATTACACACTCTTGATCGCGGAAGCAATAAGATACAACAACAACAGAATAAAATAGGGATAATGGGGCTAAGGGACAACTTCCTTTTCATATAAACGTCAAGAGTCAACAGAGAGTCAAAATTCATAACGTTAGACATGACATGTCCAACAATACCTCTACTACATAGATAAGAGTGGGGGCCAAGACAAGCAACCAGGCTCACCCTCAAAGTCAACAATTACATAAAAAAAAGGTAGTTTTAGAACATAGAATGGAACATCCCTAGAATGGAGGACTAACCAACAAGCTTGAGTGGAATCATACTAGCCATGTGGATTGGGATGCTCAAGCGGGGCGGTCACAACCCAAGCCTAGGTCCTAGTAGTGACCGGCGTGTGGGGAACCCGAAGGAACCCCAAACAAGCCTCATAGCACATCATTACATATCATTGGTCCTAGAAGCAATTAAAAATGACAACAAAAGATTACCATAACAAGGGGAATTGGTACTAAGGGAAAGATTTAAACACTTGAATAATATGAATGAGTCAAAGCTCAAGCAAAATACATAACTTGTCCAATAACACCTCTAGACATAGAACTTAGGAGATGCCTAGAAAAGAAACTAGGCTCACCCTCAGGGTCTCAATAGAACATAAAGAAGAAGTCTCAATACATAATAAGAGCAACATAGACTAAGGTCCCCGAAGTGGAGGACTCACCAACTAGCTTGAGTAGCACCGAACTAGCCATGTTGAGGAGGAGGATGATCAACTTAGGTTTCGATCCCTACATGGTGATATCATGTAGGCAAGAGTATGTATTAGTACGTTTGAATATACTAAGTATGTGGGATGTAATGCAACAAAAGATAGGCATCATAATCAAAATGCATAAAAATAGGCAATAGGAATATTATAACAACATGACATGTATGATCAATGCTTAAGTAAAACATTCTGAAGTAACTCATGCTCATATATCATATGTGTAGAAGAGACCAAGTTTGATTTCCAAGGTACAGACCCCTCGATTTGTTGATGATGGTTTCACCCCATCGTCCCGGTGGTATGGTACAAACCCCTCACCTGGTTGATGATAATCACACCATATCACCACGGTGGGGAAGTACAAACTCATTACATGGTTGGTGAGTACAAAACCCCACCTCGATTACTCGGGCTCTTGTCCCTCCAGATCAGGCATGGTCTAATGCAACATTTTATATAGAGTATATCATATACATAAGCTCATTTCATCATCATATAGTCAATCATATCATATCTCATGCTTTGGACCTTTAACTCTTGAAGAATCCACATCCAGACATTTTATCAAACACTTAGAGAGTGTGTAATGCTAGTATAAAACCATGAAATATAGAGATGAAATCATGCAAAAAAAATCCATTGTAAAATCATCAATCAACACTTTGCAACACCCTCAAGCAATATACATCAAAACCCTTCCTCAAATCTTACAATAGATCAAAGATTTATAGCTCAAAACATAGAAAAACAGTCACAGTTTTACATAGCTTTAACATAGTGTGTAGTGAATTTCATAATAAGCAAGACTCATTTGTAAATCAACTTCAAATCATGCAATTTGAGTAAAAGGAGGCTTGAGCATCATGGGTGAAAGGAACCCATGAAAGAAACTCACATACCTTAGTTTTGGAGAAACTCTTGGTGAAGATTGGAGATGGAGACTTGAAGCTTGAATGAAATCCTTAAGATTGGTCTTGAGCTTTGGGACTGGAATTTAGGGTGAAATATGAGTCTAAGTGTTTGAGTGAGTATTGGGGAATGGTTAGGATGATATGAGGGTGAAATAAGGGTAAGTATAGGTATTTTCAAGTATAGGAACCCTTAGGCCCAAGACTAGAAAGTCTTGGATCGAAGTCAAACAAAACAGGACCAAAATAACACTGATCTTCGACGCGGATTACCCACTGGAATTTGCATTTCTACACAAACGAGTTCTACGAAGATAGGCATAAATTCTTCATCTGAACTCGGAATGAGGTGAAACCAAGTGCGTTTGAAAGTTAATTCAAAGAGCTTTCATTTAGTAGGTTGTAGGCCACCCAGTTCCTTGTGTACTAAGAGATAGGTCCTTGCAAAGTTGACCCTCCTAAATTGCATTTTTGTTCGAATTTTCATACGGTTCCTCTAAAATTTGGGTTAGACCCACTCCCCACTCAATTTTTCCCCCTGAACAAGAATATAAAGTTGGATTTTTGAAATAATGAAAGAATTTTTAGATATATGGAAATTACGATTCCGGGCACTTCCAAGGCACATTTTTGGGTACTTTTTGGGGTTGTTTCAATATCTCCCCCTTGGGAACATTCATCCCCGAATGTGAAAGAAATGTACCAGACAATAGTGATCATAAACAAATCAGCCTCAACAAAAATGCAACATTACATTTAAAACACCATTTTCAAGATCTCAACAGAAGTGTAAAATCATCCTAAACTTGCCAACTTAAACATCAATACATATGAATGACATAGGGGCTGAAACATAGGACTGGAATCACATGAAGGACTTAATCTCTATCTTAGGCTTGATTTGAGTGAATGAGGTATGAATATTGCTCCCACAAGACCGTTTTGGCTTCCATGGAGACACCTTTGACTTGATGATCCCCTCAAGAGGGCCTTAAATGAATACCACATCCTCATTAATCAACTTCTCCACTCATCCATCCAACGCCTCCACCGAGGCGTTCCCCTAAGACAACTTGTCCTCCACATCAGCCACAATCTCAAAGAGCGCTATAGCATTAGAGTCACCAACACATCTGATCAACCTAGAAGCATGAAGAATCGGACTAGCCAAACCCCTATCCATAGGCAATCCCTAAGCTTATGCAACCTTGCCAACTTCTCTCTTCATCCTATAAGGACTCACAACCATAACTCATTGTCAACCTTAACCACATCTATCCTATTTGTCGCCACAAACTACCATCTTCCCCTTGGGAGACTACCTACACTCTACCATCTTGCACCCAAAACTTCCAACTCTAATAAGGCAAAAGTAAGGCCTTGCTTAATATTGACCTCTTAACCAAAGAAGATTTGGAACCATCAAGAATGCTACACCACCATGCTCAACTTCCCTCAACCTAACCTCAAATCTAACCAACTGATGGACCCCACTAGTCTCCTCCTTGCCACCATCAACAACACATGCTAGGCTACCTAGAGGACGGACCGCAACATTAGCCTTACTGGGGAAGAAATAATGCACACTCATTTCATAATCCTTAAAGAATTCTAACCACCTTTTGCTATCCACAATGCAAACCTATCATATTTAGCAAACAATCTCTCATCCTCGAAGACTTGCAACACTACTCCCAAATGATTCATAAGCTCTAAACAAATCAATGCCTCATCACTAGAGACCACCACAAACATATCAAGTAGGGTTTTAAGACCCCATTCAAGAATCCACAAACACTATCGGTGCATAAGCCAACCAAACAACTCCACCAATATTCAAAATGATCATTCCTAGTTCAAAAGGACAATTAGGGAAATCAACTACCCTCCTCCACACTTGAGAACAAAACCCGAACCTCAAATCAACCTTAGAGAAGTGACTAACCCATTGTAGTTGACCAAATAGATGGACCATCCTTAACCACCATATTACAACTTTACATGTTCTACACTCATTGGAAGTATGTTATGCAAGTATCCCAAACTACCCCAAGACCTCCAATCCATTAAGCGAAGTCCAACCAAGATCACAAGACAAGACTATATGCAATGATAACATAGGGAAACCCTTATAAATCTCTTCTAGCCACTATAGGCTCACGCAGTCATTTGGGACACACATATGAATCCTATTAACACAAAGGAATCACACAAGAGATAGCAACTCCCAGACCTCTTAAATCACCCTAATCAAAACGTTGGTCACAACATTGGCCTTACTTAGGGTCAACTAAGTCATAGGAGAAGTAATAGAAGATAACATATTCACAACCTCCGGTATTAGCATGCTAAGCCCAAGAAGCTCCTAATTTTCGTTGGGTTCAAAGGTCCAGGTTAATCTCTGATCACCTTCGTCTTTTTAGAATCCACCTTAATGCCATCACTCGACACCACACAACCAAGGAAGGCAACCTCTAACAATCGAACTCCCACTTCTCCTATTTATTATCCATCTTCCTTAAACTTTTTAGTACTACCCTCAAATGACTCGCATGCACTATCTCATTAGGGACACAAACCATCATATCATCACCAAACCACCATAAGCCTATTACAGTAGGGGCTAAAAGATCTTATTAAAGAGACTTATAGGCACAGTCGGTGCACTAGTACAACCAAAGGATACCACCCCAAATTCGAACTATCGGAAAGGGACATTCAAGGCCTCATCTACCACCACCAACAATTCTATAAACAAAACAACTTAGGTTCAACACCTCCAATTCTCACAAGATGATAAATGCAACCCCTTAGAAAGCAATTGTACCTTAAGACATGAAATGGACCTACCTCCCTTGCTACCGATTGATAACCTCCCACTCATGGATAGGCTCATTAGAGATTCGGGCTCTAGCTCTACGGGTCCTACCACCCATGAAGACACAATATGCATGCAACTATTTCATCCCTATAATGACATCAAAATTCACCATACCAACTCCAACAAGCCACAAGCACAACCTAATGCAATAAGAACCCGGATCAACACCATTAAACCTTCTAGCAACAATATACTCAACAAAAGGATAGAACCCAAAGGTCCACACAAAAACTTGGGCACACAAAAAGCCCCACCAGTAACCAAAAAAAATGAAGAAGAAATAGTGGCACACAGGGCCTATCAATGCATGCACAACAAAGCCAAGGAAATTTCAACTTACTGGTAATAGCATCGGACACCTCATCTCCTCCTTGAGCCACTTGATCAACATGACCACCTCGATCCAAAGGTCGACCACCCTTACTCTTCCTTTGAACATATGGACAATCAACAATCTTATAGTCCACCTCCCCATAACCATAGTATGCACTCATGTTTCTCAAACATACTCCATCATGTCTTCTCCCACATTTCGGGCATCTAGGACGAATCACCCCATTGTCACCCCTTTTACGCGTATGAGGACACTCCGTTATCATGTGACCCATCTCCCCACAACCATAACAAGCATTAGTACCTTTCAAGCATGGGCCATCATTGCCTCTACCACACCTTGGGCACCTAGCATAAGGCATCACACCACCTCTATCTCTTCCCTTGGAACTTTGGAACTTACCCCCATTATGGGCCATCTTTGCCTCATTACCTCCCTTGTCACCAGTAGAAGTCTCGGGAGCACCCACTTGTTGATTGAGTTGAGTTTCCAATAATTTATCCACTTTGGCCATTACCCATAGAGCATTAAGAACCTTCGCATTCGACATATCGCCATCTTGAGTAGCTTGAGACATATCCAGAAATGTAATAGTTAGGCGTTAGCAATAAACTCTAGGGGACCTAAATATATCCCATGACATGGATCATGAAGAAGTGAAACATTTCCTAAAACGTCTCATAGCATCCTACTCGTAGTTGTGGTGCACAACACAACCATGAATAAGAATCTAATCGACGTGGTGTGTTGGACTCTGAGGTTTCTCAACCTAGTGCTCTGATACCATCTTTTTCACGACCCAAGCCTAGGGCTTAGTCGTGACCTGCGAATGGGGAACCCAAAGGAACCCCAAACAAGCCTCATAGCATATCGTTGCATATCCCTAGTCACGAAAGTAATTAAAAATGACAATAAAATATAAGCATAACAAGGGGAATTTGGGACTAAAGGAAAGAGTTAAACACTTAAATAATCTAAATGAGTCAAAGCTCAAGCATAATACATAACTTGTCCAATAATACCTCTAGACATAGAATTTAGTGGGTGCCAATACAAGCAACCGGGCTCACCCTCATAGTCAAAATGTAACATAAAGATGAATGTCTCGTTACATAATAAGAGCAACATAGACTAAGGTCCCCGAACTAGAGGACTCACCAACTAGCTTGAGTACTACCGAACTAGCCACGTGGAGGAGGAGGATGATCAAATTGGGCTTTGATCCTTACATAGTGATATCATGTAGGCAAGAGTATGTTTAGTGCATTTGAATGTACTAAGTATGAACGATGCAATGCAACAAGAGATAGGCATCATAATCAAAATGCATAAGAGCATGCAATAGGCATACTATAACAATATGACATGTATGATCAATGCGTAAGTAAAACATGCTTAAGTACCTCATTCTCATATAGGATATCATATGTGTAGTAGAGACCAAGCTAGATTTCCAAGGTACAAACCCCTCGGTTTGTCGATGATGGTTTCACCCCATCATCCAGTGGAGTGGTACAAGCCCCTTACATGGTTGATGATAATCACACCTTATCACCACGGTGGTGAAGTAGAAAGCCCTCACGTGGTTGATGAGTACAAACCCCCACCTCGATTGATGAGTACAAAATCCCACCTCGGTTACTCAGGCTCTAGTTCCCGCAGATCGGGCATGGTCTAATGCAATACTTTATATAGAGTGTATCATATACATCAGATCGTTTCAATATCATATAGTCAATCATATCATATCTCATGGTTTGGACCTTCAACTCATCAAGAATCCACATCCGGACATTCTATCAAACACTTAGAGGCTGTGTAATGCTAGTATAAAATCATGAGTTATAGAGATTTAATCATGCAAGAAAATCCATTAAAAACCATCAATCAACACCTTGCAATACCCTTAAGCAATATTCAAAATCCCTCCTTAAATCTTACAATGGATCAAAGATTTATTGCTCAAAACATGACAAAATAGTCACAATTTCACATAGCTTTAACATAGTGTGCAGTGAATTTCATAATAAGTAAGGCCCATTTGTAAATAAACTTTAAATCATGTAATTTGAATAAAAGGAGGCTTAGGCATCATGGGTGAAAGGAACCTGTGAAAGAAATCCACAAACCTTAGCTTTGGAGAATATCTTGGTGAAGATTGCAGATGGAGACTTGAAGCTTGAATAAAATCTATAATGAAATCCTTAAGATTGGTCTTGAGCGTTGGTACTTGAACTTAGGGTGAAATATGAGTATAAGTGTTTGAGTGAGTATTGGGGAATGTTTAGGATGATATGAGGCTGAAATAAGGATAAGTATAGGTATTTTCAAGTATGGGAACCCTTAGGCCAAAGACTTGAAAATCTTGGACTGAAGTCAAACAAAATAGAGCCAAAATAACACTGCTTCCGCGATGCGGATTACTCACTGGAATTTACATTTTTGTACAAATGAGTTTTACGAAAACGGGCATAAATTCTTCATCCGAACTCGGAATAAGGTGAAACCAAGTTCGTTGGAAAGCTAAATCAAAGAGCTTTAATGTTGTAGGTCATAGGCCACCCAGTTCTTTGTGTTCTAATAGATAGGCCACTGCAAATTTGACTCTCCCAAATCGCAGTTTTGCGATTTTTGAATTTTGATATGGTTGCTCTAGAATTTGGGTTGGACCCATCTCCCACTCAATTTTGCTCCTTAAACAAGAATATCAAGTGAAATTTTTGAAATAACAAATGGAGTCTTAGATATATGGAAATTACAATTGCTGACACTTCTGAGACACATTTTTGAGCACTTCTTGGGGTCGTTTCAGGGGCTCTGGTTCCTACATGGTGAAATCATGTAGGAATAAAGTATGTGTTAGTACATTTGAATGTACTAAATATGTAGGATGCAATGCAACAAGTGATAAGTACCATAATCAAAATGCATAACATAGGCAATGAATAAGCATATAACAATATGGTATGCATAAATGATGTTTGAAGTAAAACCATGCTTATTTAGAACATAATACTAGTGTAACGAGTGACCATTATTAGTGCAATTCAAGACCTACCATCTCTTTGGAGAGGCACATGAGGTACAAATCCCTTCATGAGGTTGATGAGGTAGAAACCCCCCAACGTGGTTATCAAGGTACAAATACCTCGATATGGTTGCACAGGCCTGCCACCTCCCGAGCAAGGTGATCAAGGTACAAATCCCTCAACAAGGTTACCCGGGCCTACGATCTCCCGAGTGAGGCTTGGTCATCCCCAACACTATAGATATAATATCATATGCATACATTTCTTTCATCATAATATACATACATTGCTTTCCTCTGCATAAAGAGTTCTATCTCATAAGACATGGATTGGACCTTTAATTACTCAAGAAATCATGACTGGACATTTTATCAAACACTTGGCGGGTGTGTAGTACTACTGTAAAATCATGCAATTCAAGAGTGAAATCATACGAGAAAATTCATTATAAAACCATCAATAGATACTTGGTAACGCCCTCAAGCAATATACATCAACACCCTTCATCAAATCTCACAATAGATCTTAGATTCATAGCTCAAAA
>JAPFFP010069881.1:0-24589 GCA_026153255.1 Solanum medicagineum
CACTAACTTCAACAAATCACAGGATGATCATGAAATAATGCTTATGGACTTTCTAGCAACAAAAATAATAAAGAAAGAGAGAGAAATTGCAGCCTTCCAAATAAGAACTGGCCATTGCACACCGGCCACAACAATGCACACACATCTAAGTCAAGGAAACTTCAACATACCGGTAGCAACATTGGGCACCCCATCTACCTCTTACCTCCTTTGATGAGCATAGAACCAATTATGTCTTGGAGAACCCCCTTGATCAACTTCATCACCTTTATCTTTGTTGCGCTTATGAGGACAATCATTCATATTATGACCCATCTCCCCACATCTATAACAAGCATCGGTACCTCTCAAGCATGGGCCATCATGGCATCTACCACACCCTGGACATCTAGCATAAGGCACCATAACACTTCTTTCCTTGGGACTCAAGAACTTTCTTCGAAACGGGCCGTCTTAGCCTCCTTACCCCTCTTCTTCCTCATCGTTTCTTCCTCCAATTATTCGGTATAAGTCATCAAACGGGACAAATCCATGTCACAAACAATATAGCAAACTAACATTCCCCACTCACCAAGTCTGATAGACCTATCACAATTTATTCATCCTAGTCCTTGCATCATACACCAATTGAGGAGAATATTTCAAAAGTTGAGTCAACTTGAGGGCATACTCCCTCACACTCATAGCACCTTGTTTCAAGTTCATAAATTCCACCAATTTAGCTTCCCTAAGCTCAAGTGGGAAGAACCGATTGAGAAAGGCCACCTTGAACTCCTCCCATAGAACGACCATACCATTTCCCTTCTTCCCCTCCGTTGATCATACCATATTTGGGATATCCCTTTGAGTTGGTAAGCCGCCAACTCCGCCTTTTTGTTCGGCCCAGCACCTATGATAGTCAAAATCTTGTAGACATCATCAATGAACTCTTGTGGATCTTCATCTATCTTTGACCCATAAAACACCGGAGGATTCATCCTCATGAAGCCCCTTACCCTAGCTCCCGGGGTAGTAGCATGAGGGGCTTAGGCCTCTTGGTTGACTTGTTTGGCCATAACTTCAGCAAGCATAGTGAGAGAATCCTGGAGGTCGCCATTGGTAGGTTGCTCCTCGGGAGTTTTGGCCCTTCTTCCATAAGGGTTAGGCATGATTTGGCATAGAAAAGAAAAATCATTAGGGGAAAAACTTGCTCCAACTCTATGTTACAACTTAGAACACGAAGAAGGGAAACATTTCCTAAAACGTCTCATAGCCTCCTACTCATTGTTGTGGTGCATAACACAACTATGAATAAGACTCTAATCGACGTGGTGTATTGGACTCCAAGGATCTAACAACATAGTGCTCTAATACCACCTTTTTCACGACCCAAGCCTAGGGTCTAGATGTAACCAGCAAATGGGGCACCCAAAGGAACCCCAAACAAGCCTCACAATATATCATCACACATCCTTGGTTGCAGAAGCAAGGTAGTTCATCATAATAAACATAAACAAGGGGAAATTAAGACTATGGGAAAGAGAAATATTAAGATAGCTTGAATATCATAGGTGAGTCAAAGCTCAATCATGATACATACCATGTCCAACAACGCCTCTAACATAAAACATAGCGGGGGCCAAGACAACCAACCGGGATCATTGTCATAGCCAAAGTATACCAAAAAGGAAAGATAGTTTTTAATACATAGCATAAAAACATAGATATTGCCCTCGGAAATGAGGACTCACCAACTAACTTGAATGGAAGCCATTAGCCACGTGGAAGAGGATGATGACCGAATGGAGCTCCGGTTCCTACATGGTAACATCATGTAGGCATAGAGTATGTGTTAGTACGTTTGAATGTACTAAGTATGTGGGATGCAATACAACAAGAGATAGGCAACATTATCGAAATTCATAAACATAGAAAATGGATAGCATAGTAATGATATGACATGTATGAATGATGTTTGAGGTGAAATCATGCTTATGTAAATCATTGAATCCATGGTTTGGTACACCCTTTTAGGGTGATCAAGTTATATACCCCTTAATTGGTAGATGGACATCATACCCTTCATCAAGGTAGCCATGGAATCAACCCCTCAACAATGGTTAATCGACATCCCACCCTCTACTTAGGTGGTCAAGGCATCAACCCCTTGCCGGTTAATGAATATCACACCCTCCAATTCGGTGGTAAAGGTATCAAACTCTTAATAATGATTGATGGACATCACACCCTCTACCAAGGTGGTCATCTTATAATAACATCGATATTTATCATAAACATAACTCATATAGACATTAATTTCATCATCATAAAGTCATTCAACTCATAAGACATACTTTGGACCTTCAATTCATCAAGAAACCACATCTGGGCATTTTATCAAACACTTAGAGGATGTGTAATGATAGTGTAAAATCATTCGATTCAAGAGTGAAATCTTGCTAGGAAATTCAGTGTACAAGCTTCAATAGATACACACCCTCAAGCAATAGACATCAAAACACTTCACCAAACCTTTCAATAGATCATAGATTCATAGCTCAAAACCTGATAAAACAGTCACAATTTCATAAGCTCAAAGACAGTGTGCAGTGATTTTCATTATGATCAAGACCCCAATGAATAAATCAACCTTAAATCATGCAATTTGTAAAAAAAAAAGAAAGAAGCTTGGGCATCATGGGTGAAAGGAACCCATGAAAGAAACCACATACCTTCGCTTTGGAGAGTACTTGAAACGAATTAGAGATGGAGACTTGAAGCTTGAATGAATTCCTTGAACAAATCCTTAAGATTGATCTTGCGTTTAGGGACTTGAATTTAGGGTGAAATATGAGTCTAAGTGTCTGAGAGGATATTGAGAAATGTTAAGGATGATATGAGGGTGAAATAAGGTATATGTATTTTCATGCATGAGGAGGGGGGGGTGTTATGCCCATGACTTAAAAGTCTTGGTAAAATAAAACTTGACCATTTTTAACATGCGCGTCGCCCAAGAAGCGCGGGAACAGTTCTGGAGTTTTGCTATGGTTGCTCTAAAATTTGGGTTAGACCCATTCCCCACTCAATTTTTCCCCTGAAGAAGGACATGAAGTCATATTTTTGACATAACAAATGGATTGTTAGATATATGGAAATTACGATTTCGGGAATTCTCGATGCACATTTTGGGCACTTTTGGGGTTGTTTCATGGGAGTGCAATGGTAGTTCAAAATCATGCAATTCAAGAGCGAAATCATGTGATAAAAACTTAATGTAAACCAACCCACCAATACTTTGTAACACCCTCGTACAAGATACATTGAAACCCTTCTTTAAATCACATTATAGATCATAGATTCATAGGTGAAAACATGCTGAAATAGTCAACATTTTATGAAACCCCAACATAGTTCATAATCAAATTCATAATAAGAAATACCCATAGATAAATCAACTTGAAAACATGCAATTTACTTAAAAAGACATCAAGAAACTCATTAACCACCGGAACCAACTCTATAGGGAGAACTTTGGACTCAACATCCCTCACTCTCAAAAGATGATAGTGACAACCCTTAGAATTCAACCTTTACACTTTAAGGCAAGAAATGAACCTACCCTTGACCACCATATCACAACTTTCCCACTAAAGGATTAGTTCAGTATGGAATCAAAATTTAACCCTACAGGTTCTACAATCAATAGAAGCATAATATGCATGCAACCAATCCATCCCAAGAATGACATCAAAATCCACCTTATCTAATTTAATAAAATCACAAGGGAAGACTTTATACAATATGAACACGGGACAATTTCTTTAGAATCTTTTAGAAACAATGGAATCACCAACTGGGGTAGATACTTCATAAGGTTCACACAACAATTTGGGACTAACATGAAGCTTTTTCGCAAAAAAAGGAGTAATTAAAGAAAGAGTGGCACCCGAATATATCAATGCAAACACATAAAAATTAAAAACCTTCAACATACCTGTGAAGCACCATGCAAAGTCTAGTGACCCTTAGAGGGGTATGGTTTGGAATGTCGATGGTCATCTTCATAATCCCTAGCAACCCATGGACAATGTCTGAACTTATGATCCTTTGCGCCACACTCGAAACATACACTTGAATCGGCCAAAAAATCTCCCCAATGGTATTTTTTCACACTTGTAGCAAGGATGAGACGCTTGAACACTAGCACCCTTGCCTTTTTGATTTGAGCATATGGACAAGTATCAACTTTGTGACCCATCTTGCCACACCAAAAATATGCACCCGTGTTCCTCCAACAAAGTGCCACAAGGATTCCTCCAACATTTTGGGCAACTAGGATGGGTCTCTCCACCATTGCCACCGGGCTTAGCATATGGAAGCATACTTTCAAATCGAGCCCTTCTTCTCCCTTCCCTTGAGGCTATCGGGCAATTCCTCCTCTTATGCCTAACACTGCCACACTTGAAACAATCTTCTGTACTCACTAAACACCTTCTATGATGCTTCTTGCCACATCCTTGTCAAGTGACTAAAGGGATCCTTTTCTTCTTGTACGTGGGAATCGATAGACTAGTTGAAATGCCCCTATGTGCTTCTGAAAGCCCCATAATCGTAATTTTTATGTATCTCAAAGTCCATGCATGATATGAAAAATCAAACTTCATATTCTCGATCAAGGGCAAATTTGAGAGGGAAATGTTTATAACCTGGATTTTAGAAGACCTATAGCAAAAAACAATTTTCATGGGACAATGTTTGTCTATTCCCCACCTACAATGCGCCAGGGGCGTAGACTTGTGTAACTTTGTGTCCGCGTCTAGTTCGCTCGCTCCAAGGGTGCAGACTAGTGCAATATTTTCCTTTATTTTTCTATTTTGGCCAAGGCCATTGGGGTCATTGCCCCATGCCTATTTAAATGTAAAATCTCTCATACTTAACCAATTTTAAACTTTATATCACTCAAAATCCTCTCAAAAAGCTTTCCAAGACTTAACAAAAAATCTCATTTAAATTCAAGGATTTGAAGCTTAATTTCAGATCTCAAACACTCAATTTAAGCTTCATGTCTCCTTCAAGCTTACTTCAAGAAAACCCAAGTTTGAGGTACGTGGGTTTCATCCATTGGGTCCTTTCACCGATGGAGCTCAATCCTCTTTTTTATGAAAATTGCATGTTTTCAAGTTTTATTACTTATGGGTATCTCTTATTATGAAATACGAGCATGATTTATGTTGGGGCTTTTATCAAGAATTGTGGATTACTCATGAATATCTATTTTAAGCTTACATTATGTGTTGATCTTTGTCTATTGAGACTATGCATATTTTGAGCTATGAAACTGTGTTCTATTATGAGTTTTGATGACGGATTTCAAGGTATCCTACATGAGGGTTTTGCTACATGTTGGTGGGTTGATTTGCACTAATTTTTCTCATCATATTTCACTCTTTACTTGCATGATTTTGAACAAGTGTCATGTACCCACCATGTGTTTGACAAAATGTCAAGTCAAGAATTCTCAAGTTATTGATGATCTATTTCATGATTTACAAGTCAAGTGACTATATAATGGTTAAGGACTTTCAAGTATGTATTGAATTCATGAAAAGTATCTATGATGTTGCAAGTATCAAGTTTAGCCCTATTTTCAGGATTTTTACCTCTTGTGAGCCATTCGTGTTAAAGCGAGGGTTCATGTTTTATTATTATTACTCTTAGTTTTCAAATTAGGCTCACTATTAGAGGTCAAGTATGTTTAAGAGCTACTCATGTCATGTTCCCATGTTTCTTACAAGTTATTAAAGTTATGAATATTTAAAGTATTCCCTGGGATTGGACTTAGCATCGATTGAGTACTTTAGATAAGGGCTCGACCCTTGGGATCCTTATATAAAGTCTTTAGTCTGTAAACTATGTTCTAACATAGGATCATTCTTCACCCTTGCTATACTAGTTGATCCATTTAGTGTACTTTATCATGAAATCCTTTCCAAAATGTGATGGGTTCCCGTGAGGAGGGTTACTTCATACGAAATGGGACGGGTTTCCATAAGGTGAAGTGTGGTTCACCTTGGCAAGTAGACCACCTCTTTACCAATAAGAGGTAATCATCGAGATTCCAAGTTACAGCTCGCTTCGTCATTGAGGGTATCTTGCCACACATGTATTTTGTATTATGCAAGTTTAATGGTTTACAAGCATGTTCTATTATGAGCAGTGATCATGCATGCCATATTGAGATTATATGGCTATTGCTTATGATTATTCATTTTGACTATATTGGCTTATGTCTTATTGTATTGCATCCCTCAAACTTAGTATATTATAACGTTCTAAAGCATACTCTATGCCTCCATGATATTGCCATGGAGGGACTTGAGCAACTTTTTGATGATCCATTATATGGCATATTGATACTTTGGAGATAAGCTTTAATGAGTCCTCAAGTCCAAGGACACTATCTACCTTATTCTTGCTATTTTGAGACTTTTTTATGTTGAGCATTTGTTATTATGAGGGTTAGCCCGGAGAGTGTCTTTATGGTTTTACCAATATCAAGATTTCCCTTAGTCCTGATTTCATTTTTCTTATATCTCTTGTTGTTGCTCATTTTGCTTCCACGGCCAAGGATGAGTGATTGATATGTTAAGAGGCTTGTTTGGGTCCCTTCAGGTTCCCATTCACTATTTCACGTCCAGTCCCTAGGCTTGGGTCCTGACACTAGTAGAGGATGAGGCACCACCAGTTCATTCCCTCTTAGCCTCCCTCTCCTTCCTCATATCCCTTGAAGTCTCGAGAGCACCCAGTTGTTGATTGAGTTGAATGGTTACAACCTTGGCCAATAGCCGTAGAGAATTACAAACCTCCGCATTTGACATGTGGTACCGTTGGGAAGTTGACCCTCAAGTGAGAGATGGTTACCATACTATACAACATTCTGAATAGCTTGAGATATATTCTGAATAGTAATGGTTGGGGATCAGTAATATGCCTTAGGGGACTTAGCTCTAGCGCACAACATAGATCATGAAGAAGTGAAACATATCCTAAAGCACTTCACATCCTGTTACTCATAGTTGTGGCACGCTTCACAACCATGAATAAGACTCTAGTCTACGGGGTATGTTAGATTTTTGAGGACCATTAATAACCCAGTGCTCTGATACTAAGTTTGTCACGACCCAAGCCTAGGACCTAGACGTGACACGGCAAACGGGAATCCAAAGGGACCCCAAACAAGCCTCTTAGCATATCAATCACATCCTTGGTTGCGGAAGCAAAATAAACAACAACAAGAGATATAATAAAAGAGAATCACGAATAAAGGAAGTCTGTGATAATCATGAAAGCATAAAAGAGTCAATGAGCATAATATCCAACAACACCTCTGACATGGAATGGAGCGGCGGCCAAGACACTCTCCGGGCTCAACCTCATAATAACAAGTGTTTAACAAAAGGAAGTCTCAAAATAGCAAGAATAATGTAGATAGTGTCCTCAGACTTGAGGACTTACCAAAGCTTATCTCTAAAGTAACAACTAACCACGTGGAGGATGATCAAAAGGTGCTCCAGTCCCTACATGGTAATATCATGTAGGTATATATTATGCGTTACTACATTTGAATGTACTAACTATGAGGGATGCAACGTAACAAAACATAAGCCAATATGGTCAAGATGCATAATCATAGACAATGGATATATAAAATCTCAACATGGCATGATTGATCAATGCTTGTAGTAAAACATGCTTGTAAAACATTCAACTTGTATAGTACATGATACATGTGTGGGAAGAGACCTAAACTGACATATACCAAGCAAGCTAATACTTGGAATCCAAGGCATCTCACCCCTTTGGTAAGGTGATTGAGGCATGTCACCCCCCAATAAGGTGTATCGAGGCATGTCACCCCCTCGACAAGGTGTGGTATGACTAGATGGATCCACTAGAAAGCCATAAAATAGATCATGTGTAAGCTATGGTGGCACATAGTTTAGATTCTAAAACTTTATATAAGTACCTCTTGAGTCGAGTCCCCCATCTTAAGCCTCAATCAGTGCTAAGTCTAATCCCATGGAATACTTGAATAATCATACTTTAGTCATAACATAAATAACTTGTAAGAGACATGATAACATGACTTGAGTGACTCTTAAACATGCTTGACCTCTAATAGTGAGCCTAACTTGAACATGAATATAGATAACGATCATACATGATCCCCTTCTTTAACATGACTAGCTCACAAGAGGTAAAAATCTTGAAATAGGACTTATCTTGATAGCTGCAACATCGTAGATACTTTTCATGAAATCAATACATACTTGAAAGGCCTTAATCATCATGAAGTCACTTTACTTGTAAATCATGTAATAGATCATCAATAACTTGAGAATCCTTGACTTGACATTTTATTAAACACTTAGTGGGTTCATGATTGAGCCAGCCTATAGGTTCAATGTAATTGTTGTAGTTCACCAATCGGTCATGATACTAGTTCAAAATCATGTAATTTGAGAGTGAAATAAGATGAGATAACTTAATGCAAATCAACCCACCAATATGTAGTAAAACGTCATGTAGGGTACCTTGAAATCCATTATCAAAACTCAAAATAGATCATAGTTTCATAGATCAAAACATGTATAGTCTCAATAGATAAATATCAAATCATAGTGTAAGCTTACAATATGCATAATCAACAATACTTTGATAAAACTCCAACATAATTCATGCTCATATTTCATATTAAGAGATACCCATAAGTAATACAACTTGAAATCATACAATGTTCATAAAAAGGATGATTGGGCTCTAGCGGTAAAAGGATCCAGTGAATGAAACCAACATACCTCATACTTGGATGTTCTTGAGATGAGCTTGAAGGAAACTTAGAGCTTGAAGTGAATCCTTGAGTTCTGAACTTAAGCGTGAAATCCTTTAATTTGGTATGAGATATTTGGTTAAGTCTTGGAGAGGTTTTTGTGAGGGTTTTGAGTGACATAATGTTGAAAAATGGCTAAGTATGAGTGATTTCATGTTTTAGTAGGCATAGGGCTATGACCCCAATATTCTTGGGAGTATAAGAAGAACCAAGGAAAATTTTGTATTGGTCCACTTCTGGTCCGCGATGTGGACCCAACACAGAGGAAGAAATAACACTGATTCGCGCCCAGGGCGCAGATGCTCTCTGGAATTCATAAATAAGCGAAAATTAATTTTTGCTATGGTCCTCTAAAATCGGGGTTATATATATTTACCACTCAATTTCATCCCCTGATCGAGAATATGAAGTTGTATTTTTAATATCACGCATGAATTCATAGATATATAGAAATTATGATGATGGGCATTCCGAAGCACATTTTTGGGGCATTTCAAGTAATCACAGACCTCGCCCTAACAATCACAAGTCAACCTGGTCCTCGACCCTATGCTGGCACATAACACTTGATTCATAGTAATTTAACCTAACCTCCAGCCACGCATCAGCGAGGGCCACATGGTCTGACACTCAATAGAATGGCGGGAGGTATCCCTCATAGGAGAAAGAATCTCCCTAACAGAAATAATAGTGTCTCTGAAATAAATATGAAGTCGGATGTGAGAAATTCTGCATGGAGTTTAAGATATTGAAAAAAAATGCATCGTAGGGTCTTTTCCGGCTATGTTGAGGGGTGTTACAATATCACCCTCTTGGGAACATTCGTCCCGGAATGTAAATAGAGATAGCACGAATAAAATGGAACATCTATCAACTCGTTAGTAAAACGATATGCAAAATAAATATTGATTTCATGCAACTTTTAAAGTCTCTATCATGGAAATCATTTAAAAGGCACGAGTAGCACATTTTTATAACTGCACCTAGGACTTCAATCAAAATCCTACTCTATGAATATGCATGCATAGCAAACAACAATTGAAGGACTAAACTAGATGATGCATGCTATTTTAACTTGAAACTACCCCTTCCACCAACATCAAACTCAACCACTTAAGCCCAAACATTAACCATAACTCCTTGGACAAAGCCAATCTAGACCAATTTTGTAATCACATGAGGAGAATTCATAACATACCGAGTGAAGCATCATACTACATTTAGGGACTCTTAGACGGGTAGGGTTGAGATCGTCGACAATTATTCTTATTATTCTTAGGGACCCACAGACAGAGTCTCAACTTATTATCCATTGTACCACACCCAAAACATGCTCTCGAACCGGCTAAATAATCTCCTAGATGGTACCTGCCACACTTGTTACATATAGGAGGAGTTTGATCATAAACACTGCAACCTTGATACTTGGGGCTATTCACCCCATCCTTGTGAAGCTTAGGCCTAAAAGTAATATCAAAAGAATGTCCTTCCTCAATCCAAGCCTTCTTGGACTTCCCACTTCCCCCCTTCCTAATATTTTCCTCCTCAAGTTGTTCAGCGGAAATCATGAGCCGAGGCAAAACCGTGTTACCCACAAGCATGGTGGTGCGACACTCTTCATTCACCAAATCGTACACCCCCGACACAAACTTCTTCATATTTGCCCTAGGATCGACAACCAAGTGAGGAGCATACTTTGAGAGTTTGTTGACTTTGAGACAAGACTCCCTCACACTCATAGAGCCTTGCTTGAGATTCATAAATTCCATCATCTTAGCTTTTCTCAATTGAATTGGAAATAATTAGTTGAGGAATGAGGCCTTGAATTCCTCCCAAGGAATGGCATCATTGTTTAACCTCTTAAGGAGATTGACTAGCTGGACCCTACTCGGGTGTATGGGCCCTCCACGTTCATCCTGTTTTTAGTCGCATGATCTAAAAGAGCAAAAGAACATTTGTTATGGAAGAAATCCTTATCTTTACATCCAGAGCACGACGTAGATCATGAAGAAGTAAAATATTTCCTAAAACACCTCGTAGCCTCGTATTCATAGTTGTCGCGTGCTTCACAACCATGAATAAGACTCTAATCGACGTAGTGTGTTGGATTTTTGAGGACCATTAATAACCTATCTCTTTGATACAAAGGTTGTCACGACCCAAGCCTATGGCATAGACGTGACATGGCGGATGGGGAACCCGAAAGAACACAAACAAGCCCTTAGCATATCATACACTTCATTGGTTGCGTAAGCAATATAAACAAGATTCAAAGTGAAAAAACTAAAAAGGGAAGAAGGACTAAGGGAAGTTTTTCGTGATAACTTGAATATAAAAGGATTCAAGGTCATAATACAAAACAACTCAATATCAAACAACACCTCAACTATGAATTGGACGGGGGCCAAGGCATTTCCCAGGATCACGCTCACAGATAGGTATCCAAAAGCATAAGATTAAGTCTTAACATAAACATGAAAGAAAGTAGATATTGTCCTTGAATATGAAGACTCACTAAAGGTTCTCTTAAAATGCACCGGACTAGCCATATAGGGAAGGGTGGCCAATAGGAGCTCTGGTCCTTACATAGTGATATCATATAGGCATAGAGTATGTGTTTGTACTTGGAATGTACTATGTATGTGGGGTGCAATGCAACAAGGGAAGCAATCCATAGTAATCAAAAGTCATAAATATAATCAAAGACGTAAGCTCAAAATGCCAAGCATGATCAATGATTAAGGTAAAACATATGCAGAGGTAATTATACTTTCATAACTCATTAAAAAAAAGACACATGAGTAGCTCGTCCAAATACCTTGTTCTAGAGGGTGAGGAATATTGCGTAGGTCATAATAATAAAGAACCATCAGAAATCATCATAAGAGAATATCTTGGGGACATGACGGGGACATTAGCATAAATAAGGAAAATCTAGATAAAGAATGACATATACCATAAGGCTTTGGGAAGTGCATAAAACATATTGAGAAGTACAACATGTCATGCATAACTAAAGTGTTAATATTCTTGGGTGAAAAATATGTCACTTTACATAAAAGACTATTTTATTATGCAAGGAACATTGGCAATCATAATGGAGAAGACCTTGCACACTTGTAGAAATCAACATGTACCTTTAGGGGAAAATACCATTTAAATTTGTGAAACAAAGAATCATAGGAACTTTAAATCACCTTTGGACTTAGCATAAAAGAACCATTTAAATTAATCATTAGGGGACCTCTTGGGAACATGAGGAGAACATAAACATATGTGAGAGAGACCATAATTGACATAAACCATGCGAGCTAATCCATGGAGTCCCAATGTGTTTCCCTACACAGGAACAAGGGGGAAATCACTTTGCCAGGGTTAACTTGCTAATTCCTAAGTGGATCCACTAAGCCATGTGTGAACCGAGTACTCACCTCAAGCCCTCATATTTAGGGTACTCGCCTCTTAGGGATTTGGGTAATTGCCTCTAATCCCTTTACCTACAGTGGGACGTAATTTTAGGACTTGCATAATTGTCTGTAG
Source organism: Solanum medicagineum (assembly GCA_026153255.1). Classification (NCBI taxonomy): domain Eukaryota; kingdom Viridiplantae; phylum Streptophyta; class Magnoliopsida; order Solanales; family Solanaceae; genus Solanum; species Solanum medicagineum. The sequence continues at coordinate 12,410 of JAPFFP010069881.1, forward strand.
TCCACTCGGTGCTAGGTAGTCTCTCACAAGAGTAGTATAGTCATTGGTCACAATTTCATATCATAAAATCATTCAAAGTAATATGGGAAGACAATTTATCCAATCACCAAGCCCTTGATATCATAGAGTGAAAGTCATAAGATCGCTCCTTAATCATTCCTTAGATGGGAGATCCTCCACCATAATACATTATTTCATTAAATAGATGGGAGATCCTCTACCATCAACATTCATTCATAAGAATATTTTCATTAGTTTAATACATAGTTGGGAATCCATAAATTATCATAACATGCTTGTCATGTAAACTAATACAATAATCTCTCATCAACATTAAGAATTCTTGTCATGTAATTTAGTCAAACACATGGTGGGCTTATGCACATGTACTTAAAATCATACATTTCAAGAGTAAGAGACAATAGAGAAGTAAGATCAATCAATTTCAAAATCATTCAAATTTTCCCACTAATATTGTAGCAAAACTCTCATAATTTAATAAAGAATCATATTTCAAGATATATAGGGAAAAAATTAGTTTAAATCATTCTTAATCAACCCATCATGATAATATACGTCACTCTTCAAAATATGGAGATAGGAGCTTGACATCCATCTTATCTAGCAAAAACCTTTATTTTGAATATCATGGAAACCAACTAAACATATAAATTCCTTCATAGCTTTTCATAGCATCATAGAGAACTTAACTTGAATATCTTAAGATCCATCATAATATCAAACCCTAGCAACATTTTGGCGTTAACATCAATTCTTGTAAAATTCATGTAGAGGATATATATATATATATAATACAGAATAAAATCATCATAAACAAGAGTTTACAAATAAACCTAAAATAGTCCATAAATCCATAAATACCACATAATTCTTTACTTCATGTTAATGCACAAATACAAGCCATAATAGATTGCATAATAGTAATACCATATTCAAGAGTTTATAAAATAACCATAGGGATTCATAAACGTCATTTAGTAGGAGAAGAGAAATGGTTGGACTTGTGGGAAGGAAGATTCCCATAATCAAACACACATACTTCAAACCTTGGATTTTCTTGAAGAAAATTGGAGTAAGACTTGCAGCTTGACTTGTGTTCTTGAAATTCCAAAGATGATCTTGATATTCTTGAAATTAGATGGAGGATTTGGTGATGAATTGGAAGGGTTTTGGGAGTGTTTTTGAGAGATTTTGAGTTAGTAAAATGGCAGAAAATGAGGAATTCCCATATATATAGGCATTGGATATTTACCCAAATGCCGTTGAATGAAGAAGAGACTTTTTGACCTATTGCGCGTCTTGTGCACATCGTGGTCTTGATGCGGACAACCAATGGTTTGCGAAATTTCATCAAAAAATATCCTCTTGGCCAGGGTAAAAAATACCTTGTAGGTAACCGTTCCCCAACGTAATTCTGCCCTCTGAACCAGAATATGAAGTCAGATTTGCGAAATTCTGCATGGATTTTAAGATATTGGAAAAAAATGCATCATAGGATCTTTCCGAGCTACGTTGAGGGGTGTTACAATGATTTCTGCATAAGCCAGAGATTTGTTTGGTCTTTTCAGCTTGATGACAGGTAATGTTTCATTTTTTGCCATTTTTCTTAAAACTTTTCTAATTAGTTTCAATTTGTTGACTTCCGTTAATTTTCTTTGATGATAGTGCGAAAGAACCAGTGAACATTGAAGCCAATGATTTGTATGCTCTATCTTACAAGTTTATATAACCACTTGCGGAGAGCGGGCAGATTGATCTGGTATGAGAGTATAGAAAATGAAGCAATCTTATGTTGTACGGACTCTAAACATATATTGTTGTATCTGTATCGAGTCCTCTAAAAACATACTACTTTTGTAGTATCCGACACACTCGTGAACATTTTGAACAGTTCAAGCAATATAGCAAAATTCTTCCCATTTGTTTTCTGCTGATAGGAAACCCACAAAGTGATACATGCCACAGATAAAAAATTATACTATTGGAAGACCATCTCTATTTATCACCATGACATGTAATCCAAAATAGGAAGATATACAAGAGAAATAATGCGCAGGACAAATTGCTCAGCAGAAGATGGTACCAACAATTACTATCAAGAAGAATACTTCAACACAATAACACCAAATGGGCTGTCACTACATTGATACATTATCGAAACAATTTGCTATTTGGCTTTTGTCATTTTCGGTTCTTGATAGTACAAAAAGTACAAAAATATTATACCAAATGACTATCGTCAAACTTGAATATATTAAATTAGATTAGAATGAGAATGTGCCCATCATGATGATACGGAATCTGGATCCCTCATTTGGTCTATGCAATGGGACACAAATGATTTGCAGAGGTTTCAAGAAGAATACGATACGTGTCGAAATTACTATAGGTCAACATGCTACAAAACAAACCTTTATTCCCAGAATACAACTATCGGCCCCGATGAATGAAGGATTTCCTTTTAAATTTATCAGAAAACAATTTCCAACACGTTTCTCCTTCACAATGACAAGAAATTAAGCATACGGGATAAACAATACCAAATGTTGGGGTATACCTACCGCAACTTGTTCCGTCACATGGCCAACTATATGTAGCACTTTCTACAGGAATATCAATGACGACGACAAAAGTTTTGATTATGACTGAACAACCTGCATATCAGCACACGGGGACATATACCAACAATATTGTCTTCAAAAAAGTATCAGGTAACATTTAATTTGTAGTAAGTTTGGAATAAATCAAACCGCAAAAATATGCACCACACACAAATCTAATCAAACATTGTTTTGTTGAATTTATGAAATGACATGAAAAACACCATACAACTAACAAAGAAGTTGTGGCTACTGTATATACTTTGTTACTAAATGTGTCCACTCATATAGATGGGCCTGTATTTTTCAAAATATCTAATTCGCATTTGGGAGATAGTCATGTTCATTTAAAGTACAAAGTCAGATTTAGGTTGACATTTTCTTAATTACTACACATAATTGTCTTAATTTACACTTAAGTTTCTATTCGAAGTTCATTACGCTAAGTTCATTACGATTTCTTATGATCGTATAAATTCTTTTGTTGATTAATTTTTTAAGCGAGCTATTTTATAACATAACTAAGACTGAGCAGGGTATGATAGTTAACTACCTTTTCATAAAAGTAAAAGATCGTCTGTGTTTATTGAGATGGAGTAGTATTGTAATTGGCTTTGAAGTAATAAGTGTGTAAAACATACGACAGTTTAAAGACTGAATTAAAGGATCAGCTAAAATTCATGTAATTTTATGCAAATGTTAGCGTGACAACTCAGGGGAGAGTATATGTAGGCATTCCATCTTTAAAGGCCATAATTTGGCTGCAATAGAGACATTATTGTATGAATTTGTCAGACAAGTAATAATTTGTATTTGTTATCACACTGTGCTGCACATATTAATGCACATCGAGTAGTGCAATTTAAACAATATTTTTTTGGATATACGCTACATTAATATACTGAATGAAATAGAGTATAAATGTTAATGGTGCAAGGGGAGTTTGTAAAACAAACAAAGGAATTGAAGAGATATTACTGCTTCTTAGTTTTAGATGCATAAGGATATCCTGTTTTGATTCAATATATTTAGCAATAAGATTCTCAGAGCTCTTATACAAGTTACCCAATCTACCAATCAATTTCTTGTCGGCAGAAGGGTAGTGAACAAATTAAACGAACAATGTCCATCTCTAAAAGTGTAGGCGAAATGGTCTAACCATGAAAATAACAATCATGTCAAGACTCAACAATCAACATGAAAAAAGACATGTCAACACTATGAATCAACATGAAAATTTGAAAATATTATCGCATATATCTTTCAAGGTAGAATTTTAATAAATATTGATTTTATACCAATATATCTAAAATACCATGTGCAACACACGTGTCGCAAATCTAGTTTCCTTAAAAGCATGAACTCCAAAAACATAAAGTTAAATTACGTAAATACCCCTCACTTGTAAAATAACACCTAAATTATGCAATTAGTCTCACTTAAAAATACCTAACATAAAAGTAATTCCTCTGCTAAACTGACCAGACACTACTTTCTCCTACAGCTTGGACAAGTTCCACCATTTCCCAACCAATGCAACTCCTGAAATTTCCTTATATATATCAATCAAATGCGGATCTCATCTCCCATAAACTCCTGCATATACAGTATAACATTTGTCCTGATTTTTCTCATCTTCTTGCTCTGTTTTGTCAGGCAAATATTGTTTGCCGTCGTCAAAATCGAATTACACCATTGGAATTGTGTTCTCCATTAAAACTTGTAAGTTTTTGCTGCCAACTTTCTGGACAACCTATTTACCCTTCTTTTCGGTAACTTAGTCCTTCTATATTTTCTATAGAGTTTACGCAATGTTCCAACTTAGTTGTCCTCTTTTTGGATAGCGTGGTGGTACCTTGTTGTCAATACAATTTTCATAAAACACATACTTGTTGGTACTAATTTTACACACTCTTTTTCATGACCCATGCCTAGGGCCTAGACATGACCAGAGAAAGGGGAACCCGAAGTAACCCCAAACAAGGCTCATAGCATATCATCACACATCCTTTGTCGCGGAAGCAAGATAAAACGACATAAGAAACATAAACAAGGGAAATTGGGACTAGGGAGAGAGGATTATATTTAAATAGCTTGGATATCATAAGTGAGTCAAAGCTCAAGCATAATACATATTTTGTCCAATAATATCTCTAACATAGAAATTAGCGGGGGCCAAGAGAAGCAATCGGGCTCACCCTCAAAGTCAAGTATACCAAAAAGGAAAAATAGTCTTAAATACATAGCATAAGAACATAGATATTGCTCTCGGACATGAGGACTCACCAACTAGCTTGAATGGATATCACTAGCCACGTGGAGGAGGATGATGACCAAGTGAAGCTCTAGTTCCTACATGGTAACATCATGTAGGCATAAAGTATGCATTAGTATGTTTGAATGTACTAAGTATGTAGGATGCAATGCAATAAATGATAAGCATCACAGGGAAAATGCATAAACATAGATGATGGATAGAATACTATCAACATGACATGTATGAATGATGTTTGAAGTAAAACATGTTATGGAATCATATGGTTATATAGAATCAGCGCATGCATAGGAATAGACCATCATCATAGACCAAGTGAGCTACTTCCCAACTCCAAGGCACACCGATCCTTGAACGGTGATAAAGGCTTGATACCCCTCAACAAGGCAACTGAGGCTTGGCACCCCCTTGTCAAGGTGATTGAGGCTTGGTACCCCCTCAACAAGGCAACCGAGGCTTGGCACCCCCTCGTCAAGGTGATTGAGACCTGGCACCTTCTTAATAAGGTAATTGAGGCTTGGTACCCCCTCAATAAGGCAACTGAGGCTTGGCACCCCTTCGTTAAGGTGATTGATACTTGACACCCTCTCAATAATGTGATTGACACTTTTCACCCTCTCAACAAGGTTATTGAGGCTTAGTACCCCCTCAACAAGGCAACCGAGGCTTGGAACCCCCTCGTCAAGGTGATTGAGTCTTGGCAACTCTCAACAAGGTGATTGAGACTTGGCACCCTCTCAACAAGGTGATTGAGGCCTGGCACCCCCTCAACAAGGTGATCAACTTTTAATATCATAGAGGTGATCAACTTTTAATATCATAGATACTTTTCATGAATTGAACACATATACAACATACTTTCATCATCAGAAAGTCATCAAATACCTACATTTCCTCTCATCATTATACATCATATGCATACCATTGTCTCATCATCATTCTATGATCATTTTATCATCATATAATCATCATAACAACATTCAACTCATAAGACATGCATTGGACCTTCAATTCCTCAAGAAACCTTAGTCAGACATTTTATCAAACACCTGGTATGTGTGTAGTGCTAGTGTAAAATCATGTAATTTCAAGAGTGAAATCACGCATGAAAATCCATTGTAAAAGAGCAATATACATCAAAACCCCTCATAAAATCTTACATTAGATCCAAGATTTATAGCTCAAAACATGCTCAAACAATCATACGTTCATAAACCCCAAATCGCTGTGTAGTGAAATTTATAATAATCAAGACCCATAAGTAAATTAACATTAAATCATGCAATTAAGTAAAAATGGAGCTTAGGCACCATGGGTGGAAGAACCCAATGGTTAACACCAAATTTCTTTACTTTGGTGAACCTTTGAAGAAGATTGGAAATGGAGACTTGAATCTTGAATGAAATCCTTTAGATTGGTCTTGAGTTTTCGGACTTTAATTTAGGGTGAAACATGAGTCTAAGTGTTTGAGCGAGCATTGAGGAATGTTTTGGATAGTATGAGGGTGAAATAAGGCTAAGTATAGGTATTTTAGTGAATGGGAATAGTTAGAACCAAGACCTAAAACAGGACCAAAATAACGTCGATTACTCACTAGAATTTTCATTTTTTGCACATACGATTTCTACAAAAAGGGGCCTAAATCCTTCGGTCAAACTTGGAATGAGGTGAAACCAAGTTGTGGGATAATTCAAAGGGCTATATGTTGCTAGGTTGTGGGCCACCTAGTCCTTTGTGTGCTAAGAGATATACCCTTTTAAAGTTGACCCTCCTAAATTGCATTTTTTGCGATTTTCGGATTTTGATACTGTTCTTCTAGAATTCGGGTTAGACCCATTTCCCACTCAATTTGACTGCCTGAACGAATATGAAGTAGGATTTTTGAAATAATGCACTGATTTTTAGATATATGGAAAGTATAATTTCGGGCACTTTCGAGGCACATTTTCAAGCACTTTTTTTTTCGTTTCAATATCCCCCCTTCGGAACATACGTCCTTGAATGTAAAAAAGCATACATGAGAAGAGTGATCATGAACAAATCAGCCCCAACAAGAATGCAACATTACATTTAAAGCACCATTTTCAAAACCCGAACATAAGTGTAAGATCATCATAACTTGCCAACTTAAACATGAATGCATATGAATAACATAGGGGCTGAAACATAAGACTTAGAACAACATGAAGGACTTAATCGCTATCTCAGTCTTGATTAGAGTGAATGAGGTACGAATATCGGTCCCTTAAGACCGCTTCAGCTTCCTTAGAGAAAACTTTGACTTGATTATCCCTACAAGAGGGCCGTAATGAATATCACATCCTTATTATTGACATCTCCAATCATCCATCCAACACCTCCACCGGGACCTTCTTCTAAGCCAACTTATCCTCCACCTCACCCTCAACTTCAAAGAGTTTTATAGCACTAGAGTCACCAACACATCCCCTCAACCTAGAAGCATGACAAACCGGATAAACCATACCCCTACCATAGGCAATTCCCAAACTTATGTAACCTTACCAACCTCCCTCTACACTCTATAAGGACTCACCATCCTCAATTCAATTGTCAACGTTAAATACACCTAACCCACTTGGTACCATAACCACCATCTCCCCCTTGGGAGACAACCTCCACCCCTACCATCTTTCCACCCAAAACTTCCGACTCCAATAAAGCGGAATCAAGGCCTTGCTTAAACTAGACCTCCTCAACCAAAGAAGATATGAAACCACCAAGAACGCTATGCTACTATTCTCAACTTCCCTCAACCTAACTTCCAACCTAAACAACCAATGGACCCTAGTAGTCTCCTCTTTGCCACCCTCATCAACACATGCTAGGATACCTAGAGCACCACCCACAATATTAGCCTTAATGCACACTCATTTCATAATGCTTAAGGAGTTTTAACCATCTTCTTGTTATCCTCCACTCAAACCTATCATATTTAGCAAACAACATCTCATCCTCCAAGACTTGCAACACTACCCCCAAATGATTAACAAGCTCTAAACAAATCAATACCTCATCACTAGAGATCACCACAAACATATAAAGGTAGGGTTTTAAGACCCTATTCTAGGGACCCATACACATAGCTACTGCATAAATCAACCAAACAACTCCACCACTACCAATAATGCTAACTTGGGGACCAAATTCAAACCAAAGATCAACCTTAGTGAAGCGACCAACCCATTGTAATTGACTAAATAGATCAACCATCCTCAACCATCATATTACAACCCTACGGGTTCTACTCTTATTGGAAACATGCTGTGCAAGTAGCCCAAACTACCCGAAGACCTCCAACATATCAAGCTAATTTCAAACCAAGATCACAAGACAAGACTCCTATGCAATGAGAACAAAAGCAACACTTAGAGATCAATTGAACCTTAAAGACAAGAATGGACCTACCTCTTTTGGTACCACTGAACAACTTCCCACTTAAAGATGGGTTCATTAGGGAATCGAAAACTAGCTCTACGGTTCCTACCATCGATGGAGACACAACATGTATGTAACTACGCCATACCAAGTATAACATCTAAAACCACCACACCAATTCAAACAAGTGACAAGGCTAGACCTAATGCAATATGAACACGGATCAACGTTTATGGACTTTCTGGAAACCCAAAAGAATAAGGTACGAAGCAATGGCATACCGGCCCCTACAAAGCACACACATCAAAGTCAAGGAAACATCAACTTACGGGTAGCAACATCGGGCGCCTCATCTACTTCTTGCCTCCTTTGAAGAGCATAGAACCATGTATGCGTTGGAGCATCCCCTTGATCAACCTCACCACCTCTACACTTTTTGCACCTAATTATCATGTGACCCTCTTCTCCACAATTATAACAAGCATTGGTCTTCCTCAAACATGGCCCACCATGGTACCTTCCACACCTTGGCCACTTATGATTAGTTCTCCCTTCAAAGCCATCATTCCCCTTTGAGTTATTCACCCCATTAGTAGCCATCCTCTTATTTGAAGCACCACTGGACACTAGATCTTGGGAGCCAGCATCAAATGAGCCCTCTTGGACTCATTACCCCTTCTTTTCCTCAACTTCTCCTCCTAGGTTTGCTTCGTATAAGTCATCAACCGGGACAAGTCCATGTCACTAATCAACAAAGCAGACTAATGTTCCTCACTCACCAAGTCAGAGACAACCATCACAAGCTTAGTCATCTAGTCCTTTGATCGGCCACCAATTGAGGATCATTTTTGGATAGTTGGGTGAACTTGAGGGCATACTCCCTCACACTCATAGCACCTTCACTCAAGTTCATGAACTCTATCAATTTTTCTTCCCTAAGCTCAAGTGGGAAGAACCGATTAGGAAAGGCCACTTTGAACTCCTCCCATAGATCGGCATTGTCAACCCCCTTCTCTCCCTTCCATTGGTCAAACAATATTTGTGCCACCCCTGGCAACTCCACCTTTTCATTTGGCCCAACACCCATGATAGTCAAAATCTTGTCACCCTCATCCATGAACTCTTTTGGATTTTCATCCACCATTGACCCATAGAACCCTGGAGGATTCATCGTCATAAAGTCTCTCACCCGAGATGCTGGTGTAGGAGCATGAGGGGCTTGGACCCCTTCGTTTGTTTGATTAGCCACAACTTGAGCAAGCATGGTGAGAGCATCCCGAAACTCATCATAAGTCGGTTGTTCCTTGGGAGAGTGGGCTCTTCTTCCTCTTGTGTTAGGCATGATCTAGCATAGCAAGGAATAATCGTTAAGAGGGAAAACTTACTACAACTCTATAGCATCACTTTGAACATGAAGAAGGGAAACTTTTCCTAAAACGTCTCATAGCCTCCTAGTCATAGTTGTGGTGCACAACACACCCATGAATAAGACTCTAATCGACACAATGTGTTGGACTCCACCCACGTAAGGATGTAAACATGATAATTTTAGCCCATAGAAGGATGTAACAATGCACTTAAACATCATTTCAAAAATCTCAACATAGGTGTAAAATCATCATGAACTTGTCAATGTAAACATGAATGTATGCAATGACACGAGGGCTGAACGTAAGACATGAGATCATATAAAGTACTTAGATCAATACCTTAGGCTTGAGTGGAGTGGAAAAGATAAGGGTATCATTTTTGCATATCGGTTTCGGCCTCTCAAGTAGCACCTTCGACTTGTTGGTTCCTCCAAAGGACCTTAACCGAAGTAACTTCCTTGTTCCTCAACCTCTTCACTTGCTTATCCAAGATCTCTACTAGAACCTCTTCGTATGTCAAGTTGTCTTCAACTATCCCCACAACATCAAAAAGCAAGTAGCATTGGGGTCACCCACACAGTTCATCAACATAGACACATGAAAGACCAGATGAATCAATTCCATCTCCCAAGGCAAATCCAGCTCGTAGGCCACCTTAACAATCCTTCTCATCACCATATAAGGACCCACATATCTAGGACTTAACTTGCCCTTCTTAAAAAAATAGACCACACCTTTCATGGGTGACACCTTCAAGTACGCCCAGTCACCAACTTTGAATTCAAGATCCCTTCTCCTCACATTGGAATAAGACTTTTGGCGACTTTGGGCTATTTTCAACCTTTCTTTCATTTTCCTTACCTTCTCCATAGTATCCATAACCAGATACGAACCCAATAAAGACACCTCTTCAACCTCAAACCACCCAACTAGTGCTCTACAACGTCTACCATAGAGAGCTTCGAAAGGAGCCGTACCGATGCTAGAATGATAGCTATTGTTGTATGCAAACTAAATCAATGGAAGATGATCATCCCAACTACCCTTAAGCTCCAATAAATAAGCCCTAAGTGATAAAAGAAACCTCAAGGGTTTTGATAGTCCTTTTGGCTTAGCCATCCGTTTGAGGGTGGAAGGTCGTACTAAGCTTTACCTTGGTTCCAAGACCTCTTTGGAAAGACCTCTAAAAGTGTGAAGTGAGTTGTGCACCATGATCTGATATGATGGATAAAGGAACCCCATACAACTTCAGCAAGTCGTGAATGTGCATCCTAGTATAATTTTCAGCCTCATATGTAGTCTTTACCGGTAGAAAGTGAGCTGATTTTGTCATTGTATCAACAACAACCCATATGGAATCAAAACCCTTTCAAATCATGGGAAACCCAACCACAAAATCCATATTAATCTCTTCCCATTTCCAAGTAGGAATCTCTATGTCTTGGGTTAGGCCACCCGGCCTTTGATGTTTGGCTTTGACTTGTTGGCAACTATGGCAATCAGACATAAATCTTGCAATGTCTTTCTTCATGCCTCCCCACCAATACACCTCTCTCAAATCTCTATACATTTCAATAGACCCGGGGTGAATAGAGTAAGAAGAACCATGTGCCTCATCAAGAATCTTTTCCTTCAAGCTATCAACACAAGCCATGCACAAATCTACCTCGGTACCTAAGGGCACGATCTCCCCCTTGGGAGAAAACCTCCACCTTAACATCTTTTGACGATGTCTTCAATTCCAACAAAGTGGAGTTAAGATCTTGCTTAGCTTTGACCTCCTTAACCAATGAAGATTTATAACCATCAACAACAATACCCCCATTATGAACTTCTCCCAACCTAACCCTCAATATAGCCAACCGATGCACCTCTCTTGCCATCTTTTCATCACCACCATCAACATGAGCTTGGCTACCCATAGACACCCTATTCAAAGCATCTGTCACCAAATTAGCTTTACCAGGATGATAATGCAAACTCATATCATAATCCTTATGAAGTTCTTACCACCTCCTTTGCCTCAAGTTAAGATCCTTTTGAGTGAAAACATATTAGAGGCTCCTATGATCGGTGAATACATCAACATACACCCCATACAAAGAATGGTGCCATATCTTTAATGCAAATACCATGGCATTTAGCTTGAGATCATGGGTAGGGCAGTTCTTTTCATGTACTTTGAGTTTCCTAGAAGCATAGGCTATAACATTCCCATTTTGAATTAGAATACAACCTAAACCAACTCTAAAAGCATCATGATACACAACAAACCCCTCTACCCTATCCTGTAGTGACAATATAGGAGCGGACAGAAGCTTGTCTTTCAATGTTTGAAAGCTCTTTTCACACTCATCAGTCCACACAAGCTTATCCTTCTTTTGAGTCAAGTTTGTCATGGGAGAAGCAATAGAAGAGAACCCATTCACAAATCCCCCGTAGTAACCCGCTAGGCCTAAGAAGCTCCTAATATCTGATGGGGTCAATGCTCTAGGCCAATTACTAATCACATCCATCT
>JAPFFP010069898.1:0-47991 GCA_026153255.1 Solanum medicagineum
GATATAGGTTGGTTCTCCCGAGCCTTATCGGCAACGGGTGCCGGTCCGCCCTAACGGGACTTGGGGCGTGACAATTTCAGTAACCATCTCTACGATCCTAATCTTCTTCTCTGTCATATCTCCTATACCAATGATAGTATCCTCTGTAGTTATCCATGAAAGCTCCATCTCTGTTGAAGTTTCGTCCTTGGTTTCCTTGACGTTGGCGCTAAAAGTCTGGATTGGACCACCGGGCATTTTTTTAGAAACCCCCCATTTGATCAACAATAAAACAAATGTCCTCTCATAGTAAGGCTCATAATACATGGGTGCATGTGAAGGCTAATGAACCACTACATTGACTCTCTCCTGATTCTACTTCATCATTACCTCCATGCCCGTACAGACTCAAGCAAGCTCATTCATGACCTTTTCATTGATCTTAGCTTGCTCTGAACAAGCATTGAGAACCCATAAACTCCTAGTAGATGGTTTATCTCATTTCCCCCATGCACGATTAGTATTGACCACTCTCTTCATTATTTCGACAATCCTTGCAAGTGGATGATCTTAAAACATGCCCCCATAATAGTATCAGCACAAGCGTAACTATTTTCATCATCGACATGGTAGAAGAACTCCACCGAGGAATAATCAACTATCTTATTGCCCGGGACACTCCTCAAGCATTTACTGAACCGCTACCATGTAGTACTGATTGAGTTGTCAGGAAGTTTCTCAAAGTTATTGAGTTAGTCATAAACTTGAGCTTCTTCGACCTCGGGAAGTACCTTTCCAAAAAAGCATTGTGCAATCCAGTACAACTAGTGATTGAAACCTAGGAGCTTAGATAGCCATAATGCTACATTGCCTGTAAGAAATAATGTGAAGACACAAAGTCGCACAACATCCATAGATAGATTCAATGTTCCCATCACACTCTTGAAAACAAATTAACATCTTGTAGATGGCTATGAGGTTCCTCTGATGGTAAGCCCACAAATAGCCGATGGTTCTGCAGCATCTGAAGCAACCCACTTGAAACCACAAACTTTATGTCAGTTGATAGTGGTGGCGACAAAATAGCTCCAGTCACCATCGTAGCCATTCGAGTAAGCTTGTATTGATTCCACTGGTAAGCGTTGGCATTGAAATCCAATTACTGTTGAGCAATTTCCTCAAGAGGAGGTGTGTTCTTATGGTGAACATTCTCATTCTTATTCCTATTAAGAGTTGCATTAGCTACGTTATTGGCATTATCTTGGGTCATTCTTCTCAATGTTCTCTAGATCTCTAGGTCAAACGGAGGTAAGGGTATGCCTTTACTTTGCATGCTGGGCATACACTGCACTTGCATCCAGAAAAATAATGAAAACAACAATAATGTAAAATGAGGGAAACAAGGATTAAACCAAAATCTCTTTAATTTACCAATTCTAGCCATATTCCCTGTCAAAGGTGCCAAAATCATGATGTCGCCGAAGTTACACCACCTTTTTGAGGATAAAGCGGTCGTTGAGCGATTTTGTAATAATCAGTAGAAAAGTGGACCTATTTAACACGAGAGTTTAATCAATATGGAGAGAAACTAAGGTATTGTGTTCCCCAGATTCCCTAACTTAGTATCACTAGATAACCTAATTCTTTTCTAGTGTGTAGCATGTAGGACGGTAAGTTAAGTTCACCAAGCCCTTTAGTCAAGGTGAGAGGCAAATTTCACAATGTAACTTGGCCCATCTTCGTAATCTGCATTACTAACCCTTACCTATTAGTCCCAGTAAACCCTCGTTTGCCTAATTCGGTTAACTAGGCGAGAAATATCAGTCGAATCCTGTTAATTAATTTTTTTCCTATTCATTACTACCTTAGTCTAGTCAGTAACACTAGGCGGTTTCTAATGCTGGGCACCATTAGAAAACATGCAAAACGAAGAGGTTTAATTAATACATGCAAGCACACTTTCCAAGAATTATGATTTATGACGTTTTACCTTATTATTTTTTCGTGGTTCCCACAACCTTAGTTGTGGATTAGCTACTCATGATTTGTGTAGATGCAAGACTTATGAAGTGGAATAATACAATTGAGCACTTACAAAATTGAATCAAACACAATCAAATCTAAGCTTCAATGAGAATCACAAAATTAAATGATAAAATCAAAGTACATGTGTTTTTCAAAATAGTCTAATGTTTTCTCTCCTTAATCCTACTATTTTTCCTCTTTAACTATTCAAATCTACAAATCCTTAATGAAAATTAATCTAAAAATCTATTTATAATATTTAAAATACAAGTCCTAAAGAAAATTGGATCGCTGGATCGACAGGCTTCACGAACAACTTTACGAGTCCTATTGCATTTCATAGCCCATAATCGGGCTCTCATAGTATGTTGCTACAAAATTTGACTTGAGATCTACGATACCCCTTTACGGCCCAAAAGTGTTCTACGGCTCGTAGGGGTTTCATCTGATGAATTTTCAAAAGATCCTTTTTCTCTGATTGTCATGATTAATGACTTGTAAATTGGCCCATTACATGTGAAACGACAGAAAAAATTTCCCAAAAGGTGCCTCGAAAGTGCCAAAATCATAATTTTCATATATCTCAAAATTCGTGTGTGATATCAAAAATTTGACTTCATATTCAGGGGGTCAAATTGAGTGAGGAATGGGTCTAACCCTGATTTTAGAGCAAACGAATCACAATTTCATTTTTCAAGAAATGCGATTTCCAGTAAGGTTTTCGCACCCCTGGCATGACACACCAAGGGAGGACCTCAGTACAAATTTTGCCCAGTTTTTCTATCTCGGTCCAAGGCCTTTGTGTCTTGGGCCTAAGTGTTCCCACACGTGAAAATGCCTATACCTAGCCTGATTTCACCCTCATATTATTCAAGGCATTCCCAAATACTCACTCAAGCACTTAGCCAATGTTTCATATCCTAAATTCAAGTCTCAAAACTCATCCGGATCTTAAGGGTCTCATTCAAACTTCAAGTTTCCATCTCCAATCTTTCTTCAACGATTCTCCAAAGTCAAGGTAGGTGGGTTTCTCTCATGGGTTCCTTTTAGCTATGGTACCCCAAGCTCTCTTTTACCTAAAATTGTATGATTTAAAGTTGGTTTACTCATGGGTCTTATCTATTATGAATTTCACTGCACACTATGCTGGGGTTTCATAAAGTTATGGTTGTTTTAACATGTTTTAAGCTATGAATCTAAGAACTATTGTGAGATTTGATGAAGGGTGTTGATGTATATTCTTTAAGGGTGTTACCAAGTAACTATTGATGGTTTTACATTGAATTTCCTAGCATGATTTCACTCTTGAATTACATGATTTTACACTAGTACTACACACCCGCCAAATATTTGATAAAATGTCTGATTATGATTTTTTAAGGAATTAAAGGTCTAGTCCATGTCTTGTGAGTTGAATGACTATATGATGATAAAATGAACGTATATACATGGTTTTATTCTATATAGTGTTGGAATGTTACCATGCCCTATCGGGGGTTGCGCGCCGGGTAACCATGTCGCGGGGTTTGTACCTTGATAACTATATCAAGGGGTTTGTACATTGATAACCATGTCAGGGAGGCTTGTACATCGGCCACCAAGGGTGGTAGGGTGCAAAGATCCACCAACCATGTCGGGGGGTTTGTATCTCGGTTAACAAGGGTGGTAGGATGCGATGATCTACCAACTAATTGATGGAGTTGGTACCTCAATCACCAAGGGTGATAGGGTGGGATGATCCACCAATAATATAGCAGTCTTTTCTTGTACCTGTATTATGTTCTATATAAGCATGATTTACTACATAGCATCTCACATGCATGCTATATTGTTATATGCTACTCATTGCCTATGCTTATGCATTTTGATTATGTTACTTATCTCTTGTTGCATTGCATCCTACATACTTAGTACATTCAAACATACTAATGCATACTCTATGCCTACATGATGTCACCATGTAGGAATCGGAGCCCCACTTGATCATCTTCCTCCATATGGCTAGTACGACTTCTCTCAAGATCTTTGGCGAGTCCTCCATTTCGAGGATGATGTCTATCATCTGATACTATGTTTTAAGACTATCTTCATTTGTGTATATATTGACTATGAGGGTGATCCCAGTAACTTTTCTTGGCCCCCGCTCTTATCTATTTAGTAGAGGTGTTGTTGGATATGTCATGTGTAATGTTACCAGCTTTAACGTACTAATGCATACTCTATGCCTACATGATGTCACCATGTAGGAATTGGAGCCCCACTTGATCATCCTCCTCCACATGGCTAGTACGACTTCTCTCAAGCTGCTTGGTGAGTCCTCCATTTCGGGGATGATGTCTATGATATCATACTATGTTTTAAGACTATCTTCATTTATGTATATATTGACTATGAGGGTGAGCCCAGTAACTTGTATTGGCCCCCACTCTTATCTATTTAATAGAGGTGTTGTTGGACATGTCATGTGTAATCTTACCAGCTTTAACTCTCTCTTGAATCTTCATGTTTATGATACAGAAGTTGTTCCTTAGCCCCGTTGTCCATATTTTACTCTATTGTTGTTTTATTTTATTATTTCTGTGACCAAGTATGTGTAATGATAGGTTAAAAGACTTGTTTGGGGTCCCTTCGGGTTCCTCATGCACTGTGTCACGTCTAGGCCCTATGCTTGGGTCGTGACAAATTTGGTATCAGAGCACTAGATTTTTAGATCCTTGGAGTCCAACACACCGCGTTGATTAGAGTCTTATTCAAAGTTGTGTGGTTCACCACAATTATGAGCCAGAGGCTAGGAGGTGTTTAGGAAATGTTTCCCTTCTTCTTACTCTATGTCGTGCTACAGAAGTTGTTGTAAGGATTTCACCCAAATGATTGTCCTTTTCTATAGATGATGCCTAAAATGAGAGGAAGAAGAGCCCGCACACCTGAGCAGCAACTGACCAATAGAAGCTTCGGCATGCTCTCACTTTACTTGCACAAGTTGTGGGTAACCAAGCAAACCAAGGGGCCCAAGCCCCTTATACTCCTATAAAGGAATCTATGGTAAGTGATTTTATGATGATTGATCCCCCGGAATTCGATAAGTCAAAGGTTAGTGATGAACTTCAAGAGTTCATTGATTAGGTTTACAAGATTTTGGCTATCATGGGCATGACGTCGGAGGATAAGGCGGAGTTATCACCCTACCAACTCAAGGGCATAACACAAATATTTACAATCCATGGAAAGAGGAGAAGGTTGTGAACAATGTGGTACTTTGGGAAGAGTTCAAGGCGGCCTTCCATAATCAGTTCTTTCCTCTTGAGCTTAAGGAAGCCAAATTGGTGGAATTTATGAATTTGAGACAAGGCTCTATGAGTGTGAGGGAGTATGCCCTCACATTCAACAAACTATCAAAATATGCTCCACACTTGGTGGTCGACTCAAGGTCTAGGATGAACAAATTTGTGATTGGTGAGTGAGGAGTGCTGGTCCATCTTATTGATTAGTGAAATGGACTTGTCCCATCTGATGACCTGTAATGGACAAATGGAGGAGGAAAAGTTGAGGATAAAGAGGGTTCATGAGGCCAACAGGGCCCATTTTGAGGGAAAGTTCCAAAGCCAAAGGGCTGGCCGGTTCCATCAAGGCCAAGGGCCTTCTCATGCTTCTAATAGGGGATTTGCCAATGACTTCCCAAGGACCCAAGGTTTTGGTGTTGTGGTTCCTAATGATGTGTGTTCGATCTATGGTAAGGGTAAAAAAGGCCAATGCTTGAGAGAACTAATGCATGATATGGTTGAGGGGAAGTGGGTCACAGAAAGGTTGATTGCTCTCGTGATTGCGACAAGGGTAAGGATGTTTGCCCTCAAGGACAGGGTGCCAATGCGGTTCCTTTGGGTAGAGGTAGCCGACAAGATGGTGGCCCAAGGCACAATCGGTTTTACACTTTGCATGGGAGGAAAGAGGTTGATGAGGTGCTCGACGTTGTTACCGGTATGTTAAAAGTCTTTGATTTTGATGTGTATGCATTGATTGATCGAGGTGCCACTCTTTCTTTTGTTACCCTTTTATTGCCAAAAGGTTCCATGTTGAGCCCAAATTATTATGTGAATCATATGAGATATCTACTCTTATTGGTGCATCTATTATTGCTAGGAAGGTTTATATAGATTATCCCATTTGCATCTTGCATAAAATATTTCCTTGTGATCTTGTTGAGTTGGATGTTGGTGATTTTGATGTGATTCTTGTGATGGGTTGGTTGCATGTATACTATGTCTCTATTGATTGTAAAACTGGTAGGGTCAAATTCCAATTCCCAAATGAACCATTCCTTGAGTGGGAGAATCATGATGTGGCAGTCAAGGGTAGATTAATCTCTTGAATGAAAGCCCGTAAGTTGATCTCTAAGGGGTGTCTTACCGTTTTGTGAGGGTTAGGGATATGGAGTCCAAAGTCCTTCCCATAGAGTTGGTTCCGATTATAAATGAGTTTCTTATGTCTTTCCAAATGACCTTCCCGGTTGTACCTCCCGAAGGGGAAATAGACTTCGGTATAGATCTCCTCCCCGATAGCCAATCCATTTCTATCCCCCTTACAATATGGACCCGGCGGTGTTAAAGGAGTTGAAGGAACAATTGAGGGAATTGTTGGAAAAGGGTTTTCTTAGACCTAGCCAATCATATTTGAGTGTACCAGTGTTGTTTGTGAAGAAGAAGGATGGGTCTCTTAGAATGTGTATTGACTACCGGAAACATAATAGCATCACCATCAAGAAATGGTTTTCTCTTCCAAGGATTGATGATTTGTTTGACCAATTGCAAAGGGCTAGCCACTTCTCTAAGATTGATCTTCGGTTAGGGTGATATGCTATCAAAATGCAGCATATTTGGCAACTAAAACAAGGGATATCATGAGTTCTTAATGCAACTTTTTACAGTTTTTATGTGTTTCTATGTTATTATTGTAGAAAAGATAGGTTAACATGATTTTGGGAGAAAGTTACAAATTTTGCTAATGTGTAGGACATCCAATCCTTCCTACGAGTCATAGCCTAAGCTACGAGTTGTAGGGTGATCTTGTAGCAAGGAACAGTGAGCAAAATTCAAAAATTTGCTAAGTGGAGGTCAGCCCTACGAGGCTACCATAGGAGTCATAGGTCTCACTACGACTCATATAGATGGGTTCGCAGCAAGAAATAGAGAGCTAAGAGTTTGGACCAAGAACTGAAGGCCTAGACTACGCGAAGAGCATACGAGTCGTACCCTAAGCAAAGACTCGTACTAGATATGCAAAGTGCCTACCACGAAACCCCGATTATGACTCGTAGGGTGACCTAGGAGTTACCTGTGCGACGTACCTGCTGCCAGCTATCTTTTTCTATTTAAATTTTAGGGTTAAATTATAAATAGTATAAATACATAATGTTAGGGTTTTAGAACCAGAGCTGATACAATATTGTAGACAACACTTTGAATATTCCCTCTTAAATATTCTAAGGGTTTTTCAAGGGTTAAGTGTAGATTCTCACTTTTATTTTGACAACCCACTTTTGGGGATTGCAAAGCCACACATTGTACTCATTCTCCATTAATCCAAGCTTGTGGTTTGCAACTTGTGGTTCTCTTGTTCTTCATTGTTCTGGGTAAATTCTCAACTATGTCTTCTATTTGCATTGTTGTTGATTTTGCCTTAACCATGAGTATCTAAGGACCCACAACTTAGGGATGTGGGAACCATGAGTAATTGACTTGAAGTAAGATAGACTTTGTGCATTTCTTTGATGGGGGTTTTGCATGTATTATTTATTTCCATTAATTTTGATTGATGTTTTGTAGTGGCCAACAACGAATCCCATCTACTATCACAATCCCGGCCAAGGTACTAACAAATAGGAAAAGGGAAGCATATGACATGATTCAGTTGATGTGTTCTCGTCTAAACAACAAAACCTGACCATGGGAAGATTGACTGGGATAATGGGTAACAGTTAGTTGGCACAACATGGTTGCCGACCACGCGCCATGGTGAAATTCGACCTTTACCTTCACAAGAGGGCTGGAAGAACCTAAGTTACCATCCTGCATACATATTCCCTATTAGAGTTATGTTTTCTAGGGTAATAAAGTCAACAAATCATGGAGAACACAATTTCCAAGTTGTCCCTAAATTTGAGTGTCTTCCAACTATAGGGTGCGTCGTTCCAGTACAGTGTGATAATCAAATTTCCAAGATGAGGAAAGCGGTGCACGTGAAAGACGCTGGGGTCAAAATCGAGCTACTTTGGTGGATAGCTAGCCAGATTGCGAGGAGGGTTTTGAGCCTACGTGCATCACAAACCATACTGATCAGATCGGTGAAAGCCTACCTCTCATTTCAGGCTAAGTTTTGGTGGTCTGTTGTCCGTTGGCTTATCAGGCCAACTTTTACGGATAATGTGATCACATTGTAGCTAGCAGTACTACTAGCCAGCATCTTAGCTAGCTATGAGATTGATTGGGCCCTAGTCATGGCTGAGTAGATACACGAGTACGCTATTAGGACTAGCACCTCACTTCTATTCCCTATCTTGGTTCATCGCTTATGTAGTGCACCGGGTGTTCGTATTGATCCCCACCTTGACTCGCATGTAGAGGCCACACACTATGGATCCCAGCTTGATCACGGCTGATATGAACTAAGTGGCCCTACGGAGAGCAGCTTCTCCTCCACTACTAGATCCATTCCCTATTGAGCCTCAGACTCAGGAGCCGACCCCAGCCACCACCAGTGCTACTCCAGCTACTTCCAAGCCATCTCCAGCTGTTGAGATCGAGACGATGCCATCTTTCAGCACACCTGCATTAGTGCCTTCTAGTATGCAGGTTGATTCTCTTATATCTGCTATTTCTTTTTAGGAATTAGCGCATAGGATAGCCACATTAGAGTTTAGGTTGCAGAGTTCAGCTGGCCAGATCAAACCATGGTTTAATCAGACGATCCAGCCTTAGAAGAGAGGGTAAAGGCATTCACTCATGAC
The DNA here is from genome assembly GCA_026153255.1 of Solanum medicagineum. NCBI lineage: Eukaryota > Viridiplantae > Streptophyta > Magnoliopsida > Solanales > Solanaceae > Solanum > Solanum medicagineum. Next base: position 9,005 of record JAPFFP010069898.1, read on the forward strand.
ATGATCGATGTGAGAGTTAGAGCAGTGGATGTCTGAGTAGATGCCTTCGAGGAGAGGATCCAGAAGAGGCTCGCGGATGCCCAACCTGCTGACATGAGCACAATGATAGAGGAGTTGGCCAAGTTCAAGGACAACTCATTGAAGGAGTTACCGGCCCCAATACTAGTCGCAAAGGTGGCACCGACGGGTGATGATATATTTGACTTATTCGAGGACCGCCGACATTCCCATGGGAAGAGCCCTCTCGAAAGTGACGATATAGCGGTAAGCTAGAAGAGGCCCAGGACTGATAATGAAGCATTTGAATTGAAGGAGCCGATACCAGATGAGGTGGTGCAGCAGTCCCTAGCTTTGACAGCTATATAGAGTGATCAAGAGCAGCGGATAGCGTAGGGAGAGAGCAGTTTACATGCAACTGCTGCCCAAATTATAAGAGGAGGAGACCGTCGCCAAGGACCCCTAGGACCAGACACATGCTGGTGCTTGAGCACCATTTTGTTTAATATTTTGACCCCAACCCTTGTTATTTATGAATACTTTGTTCTTTTTGTTAGACAATATTTTCTTTATGTTAGTTTTTGGATACTTTTAATTGTTCTGTTTTAAATGTTGTTTTTAATATGTGTGGTAGTTTGGTTTTAAAATGTTGGTCTTTAGTATATATATGTTTTGGATATTCATTTTTAATTTTTATCTTTACTTCGAGGACAAAGTATTCTCTTTTGTGGGATGTGGGAAGTTATGGATTAGGGTGAAGTCTGAGTAACCTCATTCCATAACTTCCTCTATTTTGTATGCTAAGGTTTTCTTGCCGTGTTTCTTTTTCCTTGTGGGTGCTTTAATTTCGGTTGAACCGTCATGTTTAGGTAGTGTAGATAATTTGTAGATATATAGTAGTATTATCTTTTGGCATATATATAGTTTTAAATGCTTTTTGAATATTTGTAAATTCGGTACCCTTAAAATTTTTGAGATTGTTGGTTATTTTTGTAATCATACATATAATTATCTGGCCATGTTTTCTACGATAAAGAGAAGGCTAGTTGATGCTTAAAGCATGACCTGTGATTCTATACTTGATTGTGTTTGCGATGACATGTGTGTGCGAGCTTATTTTACCACATTCATGTATTATGTATGGACTCAGAACTTGCCTTATTACTCTAAGATTGGATTAGTGATGTGGTTGATTGGGAAAGGATCTCAGGCCATTGTTTTATTAGGGAATCCACTTTTGCCTAAATGACCTACAAAATGTGATAGTTGATCCCTTGTTCTAGTTGTTTGAGCTTTTCATGTACCTATTCTTTTTTGACACCTAGCTAGCCTAGCCTTGTTTTATGAAATACCTTGGTCTTGGCCCTTGTCTTTCCTTGAACATGTGAACCTTGATTGAGGATGAAAGCCTAAGTTGAGGGTGGCTAAAAATAGTGGCCCTGGTTTGGGGAATATATATTGTGTGCTTTACCTTAGGCTAGAAGCTTAAGTTGATGGTGGCCTTTATTGTTGTAAAGTAATGTAACTGAGGTGGTTAGTTGGGAAAGAAAGAAAGAAATGAAGAAATTATGTTTCGGGTGAGAAAAAGAAAAGGAAAGTTGTCTTAGATTAAAGAGAATAGAAAAAATGAGTTCAAAAAGAAGGCACAACTGAAAAAAGAAGAAAAGCACCCGGGAAAAGCTTGAAAAAGGAGAATAAGGGCAGATTTAGTGAAAATGGTTGAGTTATGGAGGTAACAGTGTTGATAAACATGGTTTAAGGATAGCTTTTGGTCACTATTTTCCTAAAATGCATACCAAAGCTCCTTGAGCCTATGTTACAAGCTATTAAGTCCTAAATTGATCCAAATCCACTTTTTTACCAATCCGGAGTTGAGTATAAAGGCAAGCCTATAGTGTTAGTCATTTTGTATGAATTTCAGTTGTGAGAGTAAGAATGCTTGTACAGTCCTTGATGTTTAATTTCTTTTTGAGTAAGTAAGAGGGACGTCTTTCCTGTGAGGGCATTTCCACAACAAGATTGGCATAGGACTAATTCAGTGATTGTGGATTTTTGATACCCCTTTACTTGTCATAGTTGGATTGGCGGATACATCTTTGTGTTTTGGTTTGCTTAGTAGCTTTGCAATAAGCTTTCAAAAACAAAAGTTGGGTACCTGAATTAGAGTTAAATGGTGTATAAGCCATTAGAGTAACTACTATGTGCTTCTCATTATCTGTTTAGATTGAGTCGTCCCTTGCGGCCAAGCAACAGTTCTAAGTTGAGGATGTTCATGTGCTGTCAAAACATAGCATATTTGGCTCCTACAATAAGGGATTTTGTGAGTTCTTAATGCAACCTTTTATGGTTTTTATGTGTTTTTATGTTGTTATTCGAAAAAAGATAGATTGGTATGATTTTGGGACAAAACTACAAAATTTACTGAAATACAAAACAAACGAACCTTCCTACAAGTCGTAGTCTGAGCTACGAGTCATAGGGTAATCTCGTAACAAGAAACAGTGAGAAAAAATTAGAAATCTTCTAAGTGGAGATCAGCCCTACCAGGCTACTCTAAGAATCGTAGGTCTTACTACGACTCGTATAGGTAGGTTCGTAGCCAGAAACAGAAATCTAAGAGTTTAGACCAAGAACTGAATACCTAGACTACGAGAGGAGCATAAGAGTCATAGCCAAAGCAATGACTTGTACCAGTTGATCATAACAGTCAAGTCCAAAATGCAAAGTGCCTACCACGGAACCCCGATTACGACTCGTAAGTCACCCTACAAGTCGTACCTGTGTGACTTACCTGATAATAACTGTCTTTTCTTCTTAATTTTTAGGGTTAAATTGAAAATAGTATAAATATTTAATGTTAGGGTTTTAGAACAAGAGCTGATACAATATTGTACACAGTAGTTTGATTATTCTCTCTTGAATTTTCTAAGGGTTTTTCTAGGGGTTACTGTAGATTCTCACTTTTAATTTGAAGACCCGCTTTAGGGGATTGCAAAAACACGCATTATACTCATTCTCCATTAATCCAAGCTTGTGGTTTGCAACTTGTGGTGCTCTTATTCTTAATTGTATTGGGTAAAATCTAAACAATGTCTTCTATTTGCATTGTTGTCGATTTTACCTTATCCTTGAGTAGCAAAGCACCCACAACTTGGGGTTGTGGGAACCATGAGTAGTTTACTTAAGTAACCTAGACTTTATGCATTTCTTTGATTGGGGTTTTGCATGTATTATTTATCTCTCTTAATTTTGATTGATGTTTGGTGGTGGCTAACACCAAATCCCGCCTACTATCATGATGACCAAGGTAGTGACAAATAGGAAAAGGTAAGTAAATGACAGGATTCTATTTATGTGTTCTCGTCTAATCATCCAAACCTAACCAAGGGGAGGTTGACTAGGACAACGGGTAACGTTAGTTGGTACACCATGGTTGCCTACCACACACCATTGTGAAACTAGACCTTCACTTTCACGAAAGGGCTAGAAGAATCTTAGTTACCATCTTGTTTGCGAATTCCCAATTAGAGTTATATTGTCTAGAGTAATTGAGTCAACGAGTCATGAGGGATACACAATTTCCAAGTTGTCCCTAAATTTGATTTTCTTCTCACATAGTATTGTGTTTAATTTTATTTTTGTTGTTAAATAACAAACCCCTTTTTCCTCATTCAAAGATTTTAGTAATCGATGCTTTAAATTATAGGCTGTGGATCTCCAAAGTCAAGCCCCGTATTTCCTATGGATTCAATTCTAACTTCTGGTTTAGTTAATTGTTGAACAGTGACTGCTTTCTTATTGAAGTTTGAACATCATCATCGTGTATCATCAAGTGAAAGTGAGGGAGTACCACATTCCTAAGACGACCTTCCGGACTAAGTATGTACATTATGAGTTTGTTGTGATGTCATTTGGGTTGACCAATGCACAGGCCATCTTCATGGATCTAATTAATAGGGTCTTAAACCCTGCCTTGATTCGTTTGTTGTGGTCTTAATTGATGATATTTTGATCTATTCACATAATGAGGAGGAGCATGTGGGTCATTTGAGGGTAGTGTTGCAAAGATTGAGGGAGGAGATACTGTATATTAAATATGAGAAGTGAGTATTTTGGTTGAAAGAAAATGTCGTTCTACGTCTTGTGGTATCTCGGGATGATATTAAGGTGGATCCTCAGAGGATAGTTGTGATTAGGAATTGGCCAAGACCATTGACCCCATTGGATATTAGGAGCTTCTTGGGCCTATCGGGTTACTACTAGAGATTTGTGAACGGGTTCTTTCCTATTGCTTCCCCCATGAAAAAATTGACTCTAAAGAAAGCTAAGTTTGTGTGGACCAATGAGTGTGAAAAGAGCTTCCAAACCTTAAAACATAACCTTGTGTCTGCTCCTATATTGTCACTACCAGATGGGCTAGAGGAGCTTGTTGTGTATTGTGATACTTCTAGAATTGGGTTGGGTTGTGTTCTAATGCAAAATGTTAAGTTCATATCCTATGCTTCTAGGCAACTCAAAGTGCATGAAAAGAACTGTCCTACACATGATCTTGAGCTAGCCTCCATGGTATTTGAATTAAAGATATGGCGTCACTATTTGTATGGGGTGCATGTTGATGTGTTCACCGATCATAAGAGCCTCCAATATGTCTTCACTCAAAAAGATCTCAACTTGAGGCAAAGGAGGTAGTTAGAACTTCTTAAGAACTATGATATGAGTGTGCATTATCATCCTGGTAAGGCTAATGATGTGGCAGATGCTTTGAGTATAGTGTCTATGGTTAGCCTACCTCATGTTGATGATGGTGGCATAGAGGTGGCTAAGGATATCCATTGGTTGGCTGGATTGCGGTTTAGGTTGGAAGGAGTTGATAATGGGGATAATGTTGTTGTTGATGGTTCTAAAGCTTCATTGGCTGAGAGGTGAAAGCTAAGAAAGACCTTGACGAAGGCATTGCTAAAAGATGGTAATGTGGAGGTTTTCTCCCAAGGGGGAGATGGTTCCCTTAGGTACCAAGGTAGGTTGTTTGTGCCTTATGTTGATAACTTGAAGGAAAAAATTCTTGATGAGGCTCAATGTTCTTATTCTGTTCACCCCGGGTCTACTAAGATGTATAGAGATTTTATAGAGGTGTATTGGTGGAGAGGCATGAAGAGGGACATTGCAAAATTTGTGTCCGGTTACCTTAGTTTCCAACAAATCAAAGCCGAACACCAAAGGTAGGGTAGCCTAACCCAATACTTAGAGATTCCTACTTGGAAGTGGGAAGAGATTAATATGGATTTTATGGTTGGGTTGCCTAATACTAGAAAGGGCTTTTATTCCATATGGGTTGTGGTTGGTAGGATGACAAAATCTGCTCACTTTCTAGCGGGTAAGACTACATATGGGGCTGAAGATTATGCTAGGTTACACATTCATGACTTGGTGAGGTTGCATGGGATTTCTTTATCCATCGTATCGGATCGCAGTTCAGAATTCACTTCACACTTTAGGAGGTCTTTCCAAAGAGGTGTTGGAACCAAGGTAAAGCTTAGTATGACCTTTCACCCTCAAACGGATGGCAAGGCCGAGAGGACTATGAAAACACTAGAGCGCGTCCTTAGGGATTACGTATTGGAGTTTAAGGGTAGTTGGGATGATCATCTTCCATTGATTGAGTATGCATATAACAATAGCTATCATTCTAGCATCGGTATGACTCCTTTTGAGGCCCTCTATGGTAGGCGTTGTAGATCACTTGTTGGGTTGTTTGAGGTTTGAGAGGTGGCTTTGTTAGGAATAGCTCTGGTTATGAAGGCTCTTGAGAAGGAAGGGATGATTATCGAAAGGTTGAAAACAGCCAAAAGTCTTATGCCAATGTGAGTTGAAGGGATCTTGAATTCAAGGTTGGTGATTGGGTTTATTTGAAGGTGTCACCCATGAAGGGTGTGGTCTATTTTTGTAAGAAGGGAAAGTTAAGCCCTATATATGTGGGTCCTTATAGGGTGGTGTGAAGGGTTAGTAAGGTGGCCTACGAGTTAGATTTTCCTAGAGAAATGGAATTGGTTCATCTGGTCTTCCATGTGTCTTTGTTGAGGAAGTGTGTGGGTAATCCTAATGCAATTGTGCCTCTTGACTTTGTGGGGGTAGTTGAAGACAACATGAAATATAAAGAGGTTCAAGTATAGATCTTTGATAGGCAAGTGAAGAGGTTGAGGAACAAGGAAGTTTCTTCCATTAAGGTCCTTTGGAGGAACCAACAAGTCGAAGGTGCTACTTCGGTGGTCGAAGGTGCTACTTCGGTGGTCGAAGGGAATATGAAAAAGCGATACTCTTATATTTTCCACTCAAATCAAGCCTAAGGTATTGACCTAAGTCCATTATATGATCTCAAGTCTTAAGTTCAGCCCGCATGTCATTGCATATGTTCATGTTTAAATCGACAACTTCATGATGATTTTACACTTATGTGGAGATTTTTAAAATAATGTTTAAATGCATTGTTGCATCCTTATGTGGGCTAAAATTGTCATGTTTACATCTCTCATATATGTTTCTTTGACATTCAGGGATGAATGTTCCCAAGGGGGAGATATTGAAATGGCCCCAAAAAGTGCTCGAAAATGTGCCTCAGAAGTGCTCGAAATCGTAATTTTCATATATCTCAAAATCCATGCATGATATCAAAAATCTGACTTCATATTCTTGTTCAGGGGGTCAAATTTAGTGGGAAGTGGGTCTAACCCTGATTTTAGAGTAAACGAATCGCAATTTAATTTTTCCAAAAAACCAATTACCAATGAGGTTTTTCGGGCCTTGGACAACGCGCCAAGGACGCGCCTTAGTACAGATTTTGCCCAGTTTTTCTATCTCGGTCCAAGGCCTTTGGGTCTTAGGCCTAAGTGTTCTCATGCATGAAAATACCTATAATTAGCCTTATTTCACCCTCATATCATTCAAGACATTCCCAAATACTCACTATAACACTTAGTCAATATTTCATCTCCAAAATTTAAGTCTCAAAACTTATCCGGACCTAAAGGTTCTCATTTAAGCTTCAAGCCTCCATCTCCCATCTTCTTCAAGGATTCTCCAAAGTCAAGGAGATCTGTTTTAACTAAAATTGCAAGATTTAAAGTTGATTTACTCATGGATCTTATCTATTATAAATTTCACTGCAAACTATGTTGGGGATTCATGAAATTATGGTTGTTTTAGCATGTTTTGAGCTTGAATCTAAGATCTATTGTGAGATTTGATGAAGGGTGTTGATGTATATTGCTTGAGGGTGTTATTACCAAGTACCTATTGATTGTTTTACATTGAACATCCTAGGATGATTTCACTCTTGAAGTATATAGTTTTCCACTAGCACTACACACCTGCCAAGTGTTTGATAGAATGTTCGGATTATGATTTCTTAATTGAAAGTCCAGCGCATGTCTTATCAGTTGAATGACTATATGATGATGAAATGAAAGTATGCATATAGTTTTCTTCTATATAGTGTTGGAATGTGACCATGCCGTACTCAGGGGTTGACCGCTGGGTAACCATGTCAAGGGGTCTGTACCTTGATGACCATATCGAGGGGTTTGTACCTTGATAACCATATTCTGGGGTTTGTACCTCAGTCACCAAGGATGTATGGTGTGTTATCCACAAACTATTTCAGGGGGTTTGTACCTTGATAATTATGTGGGAGGTTTGCACGTCGGTCACCAAGGGTGGTAGGGTGCGACGATCCACTAAATAATTAATGGAGTTGGTATCTCAATCACCTGGGGTGGTAGGGTGAGATGATCCACCAATATGATAGTGGTCTCTTCTTGCACACATATTATGTTCTATATAAGCATTATTCACTACATAACTTCTGACATGCATGCCATTTGTTATATGTTATTCATTGCCTATGCTTACACATTTCGATTATGTTACTTATCTCTTGTTGCATCACATCCTACATACTTAGTACATTCAAACGTACTAACGCATACTCTATGCTTACATGATGTAATCATGTAGGAACCAGAGCCCAACTTGATGATCCTCCTCCACGTGGCTAGTACGACTTCTCTCAAGCTCCTTGGTAAGTTCTCCATTTAGGGAATAATGTCTATGATCTCACACTATGTTTCAATACTATCTTCATTTATGTATATGTTGACTATGAGGTTGAGCACGGTAGCTTGTCTTGATCCCCCTCTTATCTATGTAGTAGAGGTGTTGTTGGACATGTCATGTGTAATGTTATGAGCTTTGACTCTCTCTTGACTCTTGATGTTTATGATATGGAAGTTTTCCCTTAGTCCTGTTGTCCCTATTTTACTCTATTGTTGTTGTATTTTATTGCTTCTATGACCAAGAATATGGAATGATATGTTAAGAGTTTTTCTTGGGGTCCCTTCGTGTTCCTCATGCGCCCTTTCACGTCTAGGCCCTAGGCTTGGGTCATGACAACACATCTGCACGTTCGTAGAACAACCTTCAAAAAATCAACCCGTCACTAGAAATATCCATGAAACCTCCTTCACAGCCCGTAAAAGGTCTTATACATCACCAAAATCAAAAACTTCTATATTTTCTTCCAAAATCATGGCTAACACTGCAATACTAGAATAAAACACAAAAACACATAAAACCAACTACATCACATTGAGAACACACAAAATCTTATGTTTTAAGCATCAAGAGTGTTGTATTTTTATAGCATATCATATACTCAACTTATATTATTCCTCTTTATCATATGACACCGGCTGAGTTGAAGGAGTTAATAGATCAATTGAAGGACTAGTTTGAGAAAGGCTTTATTAGACCATACATATTGCCATGGGTTGCTTCGATATTATTTGTAAGAAAGAAGATGGGTCTCTTTGAATGTGCATTGATTATAAGCAATTGAATAAGGTAACCATCAAGAATAAATACCTGTTGCAAAGGATTGATGACTTGTTTAATAAACTTCAAGGGGCTACCCATTTCTCAAAGATTGACCTCCATTTCGGTTATCATCAATTGAATGTTAGAGAGTGTGACATTCCCAAAATGGCTTTCCGAATTAGATATGGGTACTTTGAATTTGTCCTAATGTCATTTGGTTTGACTAATGCTCTGACTGTATTTATAGATATTATGAACCGGGTGTTCAAGTCATTTCTTGATAATTTTGTGGTTGTCTTCATCAATAATATCCTTATTTATTCTTGAATTGAGCGAGAGTATATAGATCATTTGAGGATGGCTCTTCAAACTTTGAAGGAGAAGCAACTGTATGCTAAATTTAGCAAATGTGGGTTTTGGATAGGTTAAGTAGCTTTTCTTGGTCATGTGGTATTCGGTGATGCTGTTAAGGTTGGCCAAAAGAAGACCATGGCCGTGAAGAATTGGCCTAGACCATTGACTCCTTCAAATATCTAAAGTTTTCTTGGGTCGGCTAGTTATTATATGAGATTTGTTAAAGATTTCTCATCTATTGCATCTCCATGACTAACTTGACTCAAATGAAGGCTAAGTTTGTATCGTTCAGATGAATGTGAGAAGAATTTGTAGACTTTGAAAGATAAGCATACATTGGCTCCTGTTTTGACTCTACCAGATGGCTTAGATGGTTTGTAGTGTATTGTGATGCTTCTCGGATTGGACATTGTAAGGTGATAGCTTATGAATCAAAGCAATTGAATGTGCATTAGCATAATTACCCGACTCATGATCTTGACCTAGTGGCAATGGTGTTTGCTTTGAAGGTTTGGAGACATTATTTTTATAGGGTTTATGTTGATGTCCTCTTCGCTCACAAGACTTTGCAATATGTGGTCACCCAAAGGGATCTGAACTTGAGGCAATGAAGGTGTTTAGAACTCCTTAAGGACTATGACATGAGTGTTTAATATCATCCAAACAAGGCAAATATTGCAGTCGATGCTCTTAGTAGTCTATTTATGGGGAGCGTGGCTCATGTGGATGAAGGAGTTGGTAAAAGATGTTCACTATTTTGCTAGGTTGGGTATTAGATTGGCTAACTCTAATGATGGTGGTATTCATGTTCATAATGGGGTTGAATCTTCTGTGGTTGTTGATGTCAAGGCTAAATGAGATTTAGACCCATCTTTGGTTGAGTTGAAGAAGTTGGTTGCTAAAAAGAAGATAGAGGTTTTCTCCGAAGATGGAGATAGTGTACTTCGGTATCAAGATCGATTGTGTGTTTTGAATATTGATTGTCTTAGGGAGGTGATCACGAGTGAAACCCATAACTCTCATTATTCCATTCATCCGGGATCTACAAAAATGTATCGGGATTTGACATAAGTGTATTGGTGGCATAGTATGAAAAAAGATATAACCAGGTTTGTGTCTAAATGCCCTAATTTTCTACAAGTGAAGGTAGAGCATCAAATGCCTTGTAGTTTGGCTCAAGATATTGAGAATCCCACTTGGAAATGGGAAGATGTGAACATGGGTGTTGTAATTGGTTTGCCCTGAACCTCCAAGCAATTTGATTCAATTTGGATTATTATTGATATGATGACTAAATTTGCTCATTTCCTATGTGTCAAGCTCACCTTCAATGCTAAAGATTATGCAAGGTTGTATGTCCAAGAGTTGGTGAGGTTGCATGGTATGCCTAGGTCTATCATAAAAGATCATGGCACATAATTTACTTCAAATTTTTGGAGATCGTTCCAAAGAGGACTTGACACTAAGGTGAAGTTAAGTACCGTTTTCATCCTCAAATAGATGGACCAGCCGAGAGAAAAACTCAAACTTTGGAGGACATGTTGAGGGCATGTGTGTTGGAATTCAAGGGTAATATGGATGATCATCTAGCACTAATTGAGTTTGCTTATAATAATAGCTTTCATGCTAGCATTGGTATGGCATCATTTGTGGCTTTGTATGGTAGAAGATGTAGGACCTCGGTGGGATGGTTTGAGTTAGGTGAGATGGCTTCTATTGGCCTTCATTTGATGTTAGAGGTCATAGAGAAGGTGAAGTTGATTAGGGAGAGGTTTAAAATGGCTCAAATTAGCCAAAAGTCTTATTTGGATGTTAGGAAGAGGATCTTGAGTTTCTTGTTGGTGATTGGGTCTATAAGAAGGTTTCACCCATGAAGGGTGGAATGCGTTTTTGTAAGAAGGGAAAATTAAGTCCCAGTTATATAGGTCCTTATGAGATTGTTGAGTGGATTGAGAATGTGGCCTATAGATTAGAATTGTCTCTAGATTTATGTTCTATCCACCTAGTTTTCCATGTGTCTATGTTAAGGAAATTGATTGGTGATCCTAGTTCAATTGTATCTTTGGAAGGTGTTGAGGTTGAGGAGAACTTGTTTTATGAGGAAGTCCTAATTGAGATCTTTGATAGGCAAGTAAAGCAGCTTTGCAACAATGATGCAACTTTGGTTAAAGTGCTTTGGAGAAATCAACATGTGGAGAGTGCTACATAGGAGGTGGAGTTGGACATGATGAAGTGATATCCCTATCTCTTCCAATCTACTCAAGCCTAAGGTATTAGGTTCTTCCTATTCCAAATGGTCCTAACTCTTTCACTCTTGTGTTTAATGACATGACATGCATACATGTGCACAAAAATGATTTAAAAGATGTTTGACATTAGTTTTAATGATTTTATGATTTTCAAGTAATGAATTATGCATTGCGTCTTTGTGTTGAGATGTTTTATTTTCAAGTCAAGCCTCAATAGCCTTGTTCTAGCACATTCGGGAATGAATGTTCCCAAGGATAAGATGATATAAGGACCCAAACTTTGTAAGGCCTTAATAGTGCATGGAATCTGGTTTTGGAATGTTTTTGACCAAGGTGACACTAGAAGGGCATCTCCACGAGTCGTTTGAAGCTTCACTGGCTGTGTGGAGGAGCCTTGAGGTGGCACTTGGCCTTGTGTGTAGAGTACTTGACCTTAATTGGAGTTGAAGACAAAGGCATTCATCACTGAGCACCACACAGCTTGTGTGGCACTTCACTGGCAGTGTGGTGGCTCATAAGAGAAGCGTAGGCCTTGAAAACCAAATTTTGGCTAAGGCACTTCACACACAAAACCCTTCACGAGTCGTGTGGTGGATTATAAGGATGTTCGCATAAAATTGTTAAGTATGAAATTACCGTCGCGAAACTTGACTAGTGGAGATTTTCCCTGAGTGAAGTCACAAGGATAGTCGTATGGTCCGTGTGAAAGTACACGATCTATAAGGCCCCCTTACGGGACCCATGGCAGGTTTCTGACACTCGTTTTATTAATGGCTTTCTTGTAATTTTGGCTATTCCTAAGGGTTTTTTAATGGCTTTCTAACCTATTTTAAACCTCTCAAAAGACATATGTTGTTCTATTCTTATTCAAATTAAATTCACACTCTTAGAACATTCAAACTCTCATCAAAATGACTCCTCTCAGAGCCATTGTAGACTAGCTTGGAGCTTAAGGAAGGGTCTTCTTCTTCACTCAATTTCTTCTTATTTCTTCTTCGTTAACTAAGTTATGTGGTATTGATTCATGGTCCCTTTCAACCATGAAGACTCTAAACTCTTACTTTTGATTTTATGAAATTGAGCTTACTTTAAATATCTGTCTTTTGAATTATTGTTTATTTGATTCAATTGAGATATATGCTATGTTTAATTAATGATTTTAAAGTAATTTAAGATAAAATATGTTGAAATGTATTGATATTATGAAAATTTGAATGTGCATGTCCCTTTCAAAGTTTGATTTAAGCATGGATAATCTAAGTTGTGATTTAAATGTGGATTTACTTGAACTTAATAATCTATTGTTGATTTAAGTTTGAATCCATCTCTATTGTCCATGCTATTGTCATATCATTCATGTCATATGCATACATAAGTATTGGTTTTGATGAAGATTATGAGGTGGTTTAAGCCCATATATGTTTCTGATTATGATTTTGATGAGAATATAGTTATGACAAGAATGTGATCACATAAATATCTAGGGTATGACTCTTTCAGAAACTTCGGGTGGTTACAACATCTTTTATATATGTGAATGGGCTATTCCTATGCATGAAAGTGTGAATTGAAGTATGATTTTGATTTTGAGCCCAAGTGTGCATGATTATAGAGAATGTTTGACTTTTAAGCCTAAGTATGCATTAGAATGAATTGAAAGAACTTATGGCTCTTCTAAAAGAACGTAGATGTATATATGTATACCCTTGTAATGATGAGTTAGCACCAAATGGATTATAGGTGTTAGGACTATTCGCAAGGGTTCTTTTCCTTTCTCTTAAATTATGTGCCAGCAGAGGTATATGTTTATGGTAACCTTTATCGAAATATAAGGTGTGGTTACAAATATGATATGATATGGAAATCCTTCTAAAATGACTAGCTCATATCGAAGGTGGCAATCACATCAAAATAATATTGTCGTAAGGTGTGCTCTAGATTACTTTTGGCAAGTAATCATCTCTCACCCAATTGGAGGCTTTCATCGGGCAAATTCATGTAATAGCTCACACGGATTTGAGATGTCGGTTATGGTCACATCCCCTATATGATAAGCATTATGGCATCACATGCATCATTGATTTCATGGCATATTGACATAGTACTCTTTTTGACTTATATACTTCTTTCTATATATGTTCCCTTTTCATCTTACATTGAATACAAGTTTAATAATTTCATATGCATTGCGTGCCCACATATTTGGCACATTCAAATGTACTAATGCATACTTTATGCCTACATGATCTAACCATGCAGGGACCGAAGAATATATCCATCCACCTTTCTATGGCTAGTTCGGATTGTGAAGTGTTTGTGGTGAGTCCTATCATTGAAGAAAAGCCATCATCCATCTACTTATTATGCTGGTTCTATTTATGTTTAATTTACTTTAAGGCTAGGCCTGAGACATGTCTTGGCCCCATCCTATCCTATGACTTTGAGACGTTGTTGGACAACATCTAGGCCCTAGTACAAATTTGTGTTACCTCTCGTTATTTGGAGATTATGGCTATGGCTATCTATTAGATATTGATACTTTGATGATTTAATTAGGATGAATTGTGGAAATGTGGAAAATCCTAAGTCCCGTTCTATCTCCATAGCATGAGTCATACTTACTCGTCCCTTAGTTCTTATGTGTTATGTCTTATGTCGATCATGCTAATTCCTACCTCTACAACATCCCCATAGCATAGGTCCTACTTTCACATCCCTTAGAACTATGTGTTCACTACTTGATTATGCAATTCTAAACCGATGATGTGAATATGGACACTTAGTGACTTATTTGGGGACTCTTAGGTTCTCATTCTCCATCTCACTCGTGGACCCTAGGTTTGAATTTTGTCTAACCATTGACAAGTTCTTCATAGCCCAAGAAAGGTACAAGTATCCAAAACAACCATAGACCATCCAATTGATAAGTACAACAAGCACCTATAATGCAATTCAGTCACCAAAGAATTAAGAAGATGGTGTATCAATGGAATCACAACAACAGAATCATAAACCAGAGTCTTAATGTGTAACTAGGAGTACAACCACCAACCAACCTCTAGAAATACTACTTACCACTAGTACCAGACCACGCACAAAGAAACCAAAAGTCTGGATCGACATACGTATCAATCAAGGTGGTACCAGTTTGCACTTAGTCCTTAATAGTTTCATTCATAGCTTAACAATTTTGGAAAAAGCTATTTCTACAAATGTCAAACTCAGTGTCCATAAATAAATAATCATAAACTCAACTAACATATATAACATTACTTAGGGCCTTCTAACAATAACTTGCACCCATGTATATCTCAGCTTACAAGTTCACACTTAGCCTTTAATAGGGAAAAAATCATAATATAAGAAACAAGTACTGCAATCACACAGGTGTAACACAAGTTTCAATATTTGGAAGCCCAACTAATCAAACTAGTGCCTAGACAATCAACATTTCACACAGGTAGCACCAGTACTTAACTTGCCTTTTCCATGCTCCATTTCTCCTTAATAATCCTTGTCAGATGTATTTACAACCCAATCAATCCTAAAATCTAGCTAATATAGCCGATATAGCATTTTTGCTGTCCAGAAAACATTCACAGCTTCAAACTAGCATGTATAGCCACTAACTTAGTAAGTCATAATAATAACTAGCCATTCAACACATATTTCAGTGTAGTCTAGAGGTAATGAAAGCCTAGCCTATCTAGAAGGCGAATCCTTATGCTCTAAATTAGTCCATATCTTTACCTTTCCTGATCGCCTCCAAATGTTATCCAGTTGTTAAAATATGAACCACAATATAAATATGATTGTTTTTGGTTGTAATATCTCAAGAAACAGGGACAATTACATCAATGGCGACTAAAATAGGAAAAATGGAGACCATGCCCAAAATACCAAAACAAACCCTATAAAACAACCCCTATACCTTCCCAAGTCTATAGCCAGAAGTTGACCTCAAAACGAGGCTTAGAACAAAGAAAAACAATCATAAAATCAAAAGATATTTCTTGTTAAAATCATTTATATCAAAAAAGATCTTTTCTCAAATTCCTCAAAAACACAATCATATCAGCAAAATCCAAGCACACCACGACAGTAAGCTCAAAAAATACTAAAATATAGACCCAAATTCACTCAATTCTGATAATAAATAGACAAGATATCTTAATTCAATATTTTGAATAGGTTATGACATTACATACATCAAAAATAGAAAACTTATCTCAAAATAAAGTAGAATATGGAGAATCGGGAGTTACCATAACGTTCGTCTCAAAAAAACCCTCCAATTTAGACTAAATATCACTAAAATTCAATTTGGAATAACATAGATATTAATATTCAAAAGTTTCAATACTTAATATTGATATACAATAGAAAAACCAACAAAGTTACCTCAAGTCGCCAGCCAAAAATAATTTATGACACTTCCACAATTTTGTTCTCGAAAAAATACACAAGTTAGCTTTTGAATCATCATAAGTTACACACGTTTTTCCATTGTATTGCTATGTGGTGGCATCACAGGCAGTGTTGTGGCATAACATGGTACAACCACATTACTCCAATCCTTTTCAACAACCTTCTAATTCTTTTTTTGATGTTTTAGGCTCGTTCATACTACCATTTTCAAAAATAAACTATGTAAATCTGTAATTTTGATGTTTCATAAAGGGGCTGTGACATTCCTCATGTTGAACGATACTACAAAATGCAAAGCTGAGACATTTTAGGACTAACTTGGTCACAAGATCTAATCCACGGCTCATAGATGGGACCACGGGCCGTAAGAGGGTCACTGGACCAGAGCCTAGAAAAGTTGGAATTTCTTGAGTTTTTGGAAATGGTTCCATGATTTACAGGATGGGTCATCAGTGGAATCATGGATCATGGATGGCATCATTAAAGTGACATCTGAAGAATGGAATTTTTCTAAGTCTGGGGAGTTCTCACCAGGGTACTTAGGGCCCATGTAAGGAACAACCAATCATCTGAAGTGTTCGTGGTTTGGAAAGTGCAAATTTCAGTAGCTTAACTTTTGTGGAACAAGTTCTATGAGCCCAAGCATGATCCGTCGGTAGAACCACGACCCATGGATAGGCTCTCGTGGATTGCTCTAGCAAGTTTTTAATAAATGGATTTTCAGACATTTTCGATTCATTTAACTCCTAAACTATGTCATTTTTATTCTTCTAACTAACTTAATTGACCCAAATCCTATAAATCCCACTACTAACTCATTTAACTAATCCATTCTCATAATTGTCTCAAAGGTTCTCAAATATTTCTCTCTTTAAGACAAAGACTCTATAAAAGGTAGGGTTTAAAGGTTGTACTTAAGGATTTCTTGAATTTCTTCTTCAAGTTTAGGAATTCTCACTTAAGATATGTAGGGCTTCATTCATGGCTATGTTTCATCCATGAAGCCCAATCCAAAAAATCTCTTTTTTCTCAAAATTTCATGATGAATTCTTTTGGGCTTTTATGAGTTGATTCCAAATGGCTGCGTTATGATTCCTACATGATGATTATACTTGTTTAGGCATAAATTATGCAAAATTAGATGATTGCTAAGATTTCCAAGTAAAATTATATGATTTAAAGTATGTGATGATTAGGGCTTGTTGAATTGATGTTGGTTCCTTTACGAATGATCCAAATTGATTTCAATTGCATATTTCCTCTATAAATTCATTAAATTGCATGACTTTAACTTAATTGTTCACGAACCCACACATGGCCCTAGTTTTCTATGAAAAAACTATGACTTTTATTACTATGATCTCAAGTATGAAAAAAATGTCTCAATGACAATGAGGATGATGCTACGATGATAATGACCATATGATGATGAGGGTTATTAAGACCTTAATATCTCATGATGAAGATGATAAGATGCGGATTATACCAACACTCTATGAAAATCTATGTAGATGGACAATTCATATGATATAAGATATTTTATGAAGCTATGATGATTATTTAAAAGCAATGAAAGCATGATTCTAATAAAGCATGAACTATGTTGATAGCTATGTATGTGCATGAATGTATTCCACAAGATTTGACTTAGCACCGAAAGGACTTTGGTAGATTCATTATTCCATAATCATGTGCCACCATAAGAATGATATTCATGTTTATATGCCTTAAAGGTATGCTAATAGATCAATATAGCTTTAAATGGGCACTCAACCTGCTAGGATAGAGCCTAAAGGGTGAGGACAAATGATGGGTTCTAACCATGCTAGGATAGTGAAACACCCCTCAGGTGCTTCATAATGCCCCATTATCATAATTTTCATATATCTAAAAATCCGAGTGTGATTTCGAAAATACGACTTTATATTCTCGACCAAGAGGAAAACATGAGTAAGAAATGGGTATAACCCAAATTTTAATATACCCATAGTGAAAAATATTTTTTGTTAATTTCCTAATCTAGTGTCTATCCACACCCAGGCCACGACGCGCCTAGTGCACGGACTAGTGTAGTTGTTGATACGAGTATGGTCTGCATTGCGCCTGTGGCACAGACCAGTGTAACATTTTCCTTGGTTTTCGTAATTCACCCAAGGGCATTGGGGTCATAGCCCATGCCAATTTAAACGTGAAATCTCCCATACTTAGCCATTTTCAACTCTATAGCTCACAAAACCCTCTCTAAAACCTTTCCAAGACTCTATCAATTCTCTCATTCAAATTTAAGGATTTCAAGATCAATTTTGGAACTCAAGGACTCATTTCTAGCTCTAGGTCTACTTCAAGTTCATTTCAAGAAAATCAAGGCGTAAGGTATGTGGGTGTTAATCCATGTGTGCTTTCACCCATGGAGCCCAATCTTTTCTTATTATGAAAATTTAATGGTTTCAAGTTATATTACCTATGGGTATCTTTTATTATGAAATGTGAACATAAATCATGTTGGGGTTTTATCAAGTATTGATTGATTACGGATGATGTATATTTCAAGCTTATTCCATGAATTGGTTTTGTCTAGTAAGACTATGCATTTTTGGTGCTATGAAACTATGAACTATTATGAGCTTTTGTGATGGATTTTAAGGTACCCTACATGAGGGTTTTACTACCATGTTGGTGGGTTGATTTGCATTTAGTTTACTCATCTTGTTACACATTTTAATTGCATGATTTTGACTAAGTATCATAACCCACCATGTGTTTGATAAAATGACATGACAAGAATTTTCAAGTGTTGATGATCTATTACATAATTTACAAATCAAGTGACTTGATGATGATTATGGGTTTTCAAGCATGTATTGAATTCATGAAAAGTATTTATGATTTTACAAGCATCAAGTTAAGCCCTATTGCAAGATTTTTACCTCTTGTGTGCCATTCACGTTAAAGCAAGAGTTCATGTATGATTACGATCTATTCTTATGTTCAACTTAGGCTCACTAGTAGAGGTCAAACATGTTATGAGCTACTGAAGTCAGGTTCTTACAAGATAATCCGATTATTTCAAGTATTTTGTGGGATTTGACTTAATACCGATTGAGGCTTAAGATGGGGGCTCGACTCAAGGGGTCCTAATATAAAGTATTTAGTATGTAAACTTTTTGCCATCATAGGATTATGAATATTACCTTTTCTATACTAGTGGATCTATCTAGTTCATGTTATCATGTTTGGTTTGCCTTGGTAAGTAAACCACACTTCGCTGGGGGATGTCATGCCAGTCACTTGAACTGAGGAGTGGTGAGGCCTCGGAGTTCAAGTTTTAGCTGCTTGGTCTATGTTTGTTGAGGTCTCTTCCCACATATGTATGATATATTTTGCAAGTTTAATGATTTACAAGCATTTTTTATTTTAAGTATTGATCATACATGCCATATTTAGATTATATATCCATTGCATATGATTATGCATTTTTAATATATTGGCTTACGTTTTTGTTGCATTACACCCAGTATACTTAATACATTCAAATATATTAAAGCATACTCTATGCCTATATGTATTACAATGTAGGGATCAAAGCTCCTTTTGATCATCCTCCACATGGCTAGTTCGGTACTTCAGTGAAAAGCATTGCTAAGTCCTCAAGTCCGAGGACAATATCTATGTTACTCTTTCTATGTTGAGACTTGTTTATGTTCAACACTTGTTATAGGGTGAGCCTGGGAATTGTCTTGGCCCCAATGCATTCAAAGTTAGAGATGTTGTTGGGTACTATGTTATGTTTATGCTATGAGCTTTACTATTTTATGCTTTTTATGAATATCAAAGACTTCCCTTAGTCCCGCTTCCCCCTCTAATTATATCTTGTGGAAGTTTATTTTGCTTTTGTGACCGAGCTTATGTGAATGATAGGCTAAGAGGCTTGTTTGTGACCCCTTCGGGTTTCCTATTCACCATGTCACTTCTAGGCCCTAGGCTTGGGTCATGACAAGCTTGGTATTAGAGCACTAGGATATTAATGGTCCCAAAAATTCCAACACATTGTGTCGATTAGAGTCTTCTTCATGGGTACGAAGGGTGCCACAACTATGAAAGGGAGGTTGTGAGGCGTTTTAGGATATGTTTTACTTCTTCACGGTCTATATAATGCTTTAGACGTAAATATAACCCTTTCCCCTAAAGAATGCTCTTATCTCTGCTAGATCATGCTGACACCAAGAGGATGGCTAAGGAGAGCTCCTAAACACGAGGAACAACAGAGCTCTCCCGCTCCTCAAGCTTCTCAAGATGGAGGGATAGCCCAAGAAGAGTTCCACGATGCCATCACAATGTTTGTCCATGCTATGACGAACAATATAAACCAAATTCCTACTCTATCTTCAAGATTAAGGTACATGAACGAAATTTTCCCACCCATGATCTTGAATTGGTGGCCGTGATATTAGTTTTGAAAATTTGGCATCACTATTTGAATGGGGTTCATGTTGATATGTTTAACGAACATAAAAGTCTCCAATATTTATTCACAAAAAAAATATCTTAACTTGAGACAAAGTAGGTGGTTAGAGCTCCTTAATAATTATGATATGAATGTGCATTATCATCCCAGCAAAGCTAAAGTTGTGGCTGATGCCCTAAGTAGAGAGTCCATGTGTAGCCTAGCTCATATTGATGTTGGTGGCAAGGAGGTTGCTAGAGAAGTTCACCAGTTGGCTAGGTTGGGGGTTAGGATGGATGAAGTTGAAAATGGTGGTGTAGTGGTTGTTGATGTTTCTAAATCTTCTTTGATTGAGGAAGTCAAGTCAAAACAAGACCTTGACCCTGCCTTGCTAGAGTTGAAAGCCTTGGTGAAGGATTGTAAAGTGGAGGTTTTCTCCCATAGGGGAGATGGTGCCTTTAAGTACCAAGGTAGTTTGTGTGTGCCTAATATTGATTACTTGAGAGAGTTGATTTTGAAGGAAGCCAATAATTCATCTTATTCTGTTCACCCCAATTCTACAAAGATGTATAGAGATTTGAGGGAGGTGTATTGGTGGCGTTTTATGAAGAGGGATATTGCGAAGTACATATCCGGATGTCACAGTTACGAACGAGTGAAAGCCAAACATTAAAGGCTAGGTGGCCTAGCCCAAGACATAGAAATTCCTACTTAGAAGTGGGAAGAGATCAACATGGACTTTGTGGTTGGGTTTCCTAAGAGTAGGAGACAGTTTGACTCTATTTGGATAGTAATGGATAGAATGACAAAGTCGACTCACTTTCTACTGGTCAAAACCACTTATGGTGCCGAAGATTATTCCAAGTTGTATATCCATGAGCTGGCTAGATTGCATGGGATACCCTTGTAAATCATTTCAGATCGTGGTGGTCACTTCACTTCTCATTTTTGGAGGTCTTTCCAAAGAGGTCTTAGTACCAAGGTCAAGCTTAACATGACTTTTCATCCTCAAAGAGATGGTCAACCCAAAGGACTATCTGAACTCTTGAGGATATGCTTAGAGCTTGTGTTTTGGAGTTTAAGGGTAGTTGGGATGAACATCTTCTACTAATTGTGTTTTTTTAAGATAATAGCTTCCACTTAAGCATTAGAGTGGCTTCTTTTGAAGCTTTATATGGTAGGCATTGAAGATCCTCGGTTGGGAGGTTTGATGTGGGTGAGATGGCATTGCTGGGTCTGAAATTTATTATGGAAGTGTTGGAGAAGGTGAGGTTTATAAGGGTGAGATTGAAGACAACCCAAAATAGACAAAAGCCCTCCGAAGTGAGAGAAGAAATCTTGAGTTTAAGGTTGGTGATTTGTTTTACATGAAAGTCTGGCACCTATGAAGGGTGTGGTTTGGTTCGGCAAGAAAGGGAAATTGAGCCCAAGGTTTGTGGGTCCTTATAGAGTTTTAAGGAGAGTTGGTAAGGTTGTATACAAGTTTTAATTGCCTATGGAGATTAATATGGTTCATCTAGTCTTCCGTGTGTTTATGTTGAAGAAGTGTGTGGGTGACCCAAGTGCTATTTGCCCTTAGAAGTTGTTGAAGATAATTTGACCTATGAGGAGGTCCTTATGGAGATATTGGATAGATAAGTTAAGAGGTTGAGGAACAAAGATGTTGCATCCGTCAAGGTCCTTTGGAGGAATCAACAAGTTGAAAGTACCACATGGAAACCTGAGCCAGGCACGAAAAATTGATACCCATATCACTTCCACTCTACTAAAGCCAAAGGTAAGAACTTAAGTCCCATCTATGATTTCAAGTCTTAAGTTTCAGCCCTCATGTCATTTTGCATGCATTAGTATTTATCTTAATAGGTTTATGGTGATTGTTGACATTCATGTTGAGATTTGTTTTTGAAAATCATGTTTAAGTTCATTTGTTGTATTCATGTCGTGCTAAAATCTTCATAATTACTTCTCTTATGCATGTTTCTTGGATATTTGGGGACGAATGTTTCTAAGGGGGAGATATTGAAACACCCCTCATGTGCTTTGGAATGCCCCATAATTGTAATTTCCATATATCTCAAAATTCATGCGTGATTTCGAAAATCTGGCTTCATATTCTCAATTAGGAGGCAAAATTGAGTGAGAAATGGGTATAAACTGGATTTTAGAAGACCTGTAGCAAAAACTAATTTTTGCTAATTTTCCTTATCCAATATCTGTCGCACCCGGCCAAGACGCACCTGGGGAGAAGACCAATGTAACATTTTCCTTGGTTCTCTTAATTCGCCCAAGGGCATTGGGCTCACAGCCCATGCTCACTTAAACATGAAATCTCCCATACTTGGCCATTTTTCAACTCTATAACTCACAAAATCCTCTCTAAAATGTTTCCAAGACTCTATCAATTCTCTCATTCAAATCTAAGGATTTCAAGCTCAAGTTCGGAACTCAAGGACTCAGTTTAAGCTCTATGTCTACTTCAAGTTCATTCCCAGGAAATCATGATTTATGGTATGTGGGTCTTCATCCATGGGTCCTTTCACTCATGGAGCTCAACCTTCTCTTTTTATGAATATTGAATGGTTTCAAGTTGTTTTGTCTATAGGTATCTTTTATTATGAAATATGAACCTAAATCATGTTGGGATTTTATCAATTATTGATTGATTATGTATGAATGTCTATGTTAAGCTTATTCCATGAATTGGTTTTGTCTAATGAGACTATGCATGATTGGAGCTATGAAACTATGAACTATTATGAGCTTTCGTGATGGATTTCAGGGTACCATACATGATGGTTTTACGACCATGTTCGTGGGTTGATTTGCATTTAGTTTACTCATCTTGTTATACTCTTTAATTGCATGATTTTGAACAAGTATCATAAACACGCCATGTGTTTGAAAAACTGATATGACAAGAATTCACAAGTGTTGATGATCTATTACATGATTTACAAATCAAGTGACTTAATAATGAGCAAGGGATTTCAAGCATGTATTGAATTCATCAAAACTTTACAAGTATCAAGTTAAACCCTATTTCAAGATTCTTACCTTTTGTGAGCCATTCATGTTAAAGCAAGGGTTCATGTATGATTACGATCTATTCTCATGTTTAAGTTAGGCTCACTAGTAGAGGTCAAGCATGTTTATGAGCTACTCAAGTCATGGTCCTACAAGTTATTCATGTTATGATCAAATTATGATTAGTATTCTGTGGGATTTGGCTTAGCATTGATTGAGGATTAAGATGGGAGCTTGACTCAAGGGGTTCTTACATAAAGTCTTTAGTCTCTAAACTATGTGCCACCATAGGAATATGAATATTACTCTTGAGATACTAGTGGATCCATTTAGTTAATGTTATCATGTTTGGTTTTCCTTGGCAAGTGAACCACACTTCGTTGGGGGGTGTCATGCCCGGTCACCTGAACTGAGGAGCTATCAGGCCTCAGAGTCTAAGTTGTAGCTACTTGGTCCATGTCGGTGGAGGTCTCTTCCAACATATGTATGATATATTATGCAAGTTGAATGATTTACAAGCATGTTTTATTACATGAAATGATCATGCACGCCATATTGAGATTATATATCTAGTGCTTATGATTATGCATTTTGAATATATCGGCTTATGTCTGTTTTGCGTTGCACCCCACATACTTAGTACATTCAAATGTACTAATGCATACTCTATACCTACATGATACTACCATGTAGGGACCGGAGCTCCTTTCCATCATCCTCCACATGGCTTGTTCGATACTTCGAAGAAAAGCATTGGTGAGTCCTCAAGTCTTTGGATATTATCTAAGTTACTCTTGATATATTGGGACTTCTTTATGTTGAACACTTGGTATCATGAGGGTGAGCTCGGGATGTGTTTTGGCCCCTGCTCCATTCTAAGTTAACGGTGTTTTTGGATACTATATTATGTTTATGCTATGAGCTTGACTCTTTTATTCTTTTTATGAATATCAAAGACTTCCCTTAGTCTCTCTTCCCTTTCTAATTATATCTTGTTGATGTTTTTTTTGCTTCCGTGGCCGAGTATGTTTGAATGGTATGCTAAGGGGCTTATTTGGGGTCCCCTCAGGTTCCCTATTCGTCGTGTCATGTCTAGACCCTAGGCTTGGGTCGTGACAAATAGAACATATAAGGTGAGGATTAAGTCTATCTTTACAAAGTAGGCTCCATTTTTTCTTAGTATAGTGGGAACATCTAGATTCCATATAATAGTCCTCATGGTATGATATGTTTGTTATGATCTTATTCCCACATATGTATGATAAGGTTATGATGGATTGGACAATGTTTCTTTTCATGGTTTTAAATGTGCATTGTTCATACAAATTGTGTCTTTATTCTATTGATTATGATTATGCATATTGATATTATGTCATGATGTTCCTTGATGCCTGTCACACCTACATACTTTATACATTACACGTACTAATGCAAACTTCTTTGTCTATATGATCTAACCATGTGGGGATGAACAATGAGGTGACTATTCTATTTCGTCGCTAGCTTCGAAGTGAGCTTTTGAAGACTTGTTGGTGAGTTCCAATTCTTTGAGAACAAGACCTTTTTTAATGTTTTTTCTATTGAGACTTCACGATTTTTCTTTGAAGTATATCTTGAGGATGAATAGGTAATCTATGTTCTAGTCCCTGTAGAGATCTTATGATGTAGAGGCATATTTTTGGAGATTATGATATTGATGTAATTTCCCCTAAAGGAAACTATGATTGCTATTATGATGTGTTACACTTACATATTCTCTTCTCTTATGCTTATTTTACATTATAAATGCTTATGATATGAACACAATGCTTGGATATGATGCCTTCTGGTGTCACATTTTCCATGTCATGACTAGAAACTGGTGTTCAAGTACAAGGTTTGAATGTATCCTATAGAGTCCAACATGTCATATCAAGTAAGCGCGCCACATCCACGACTAAGAGGCTATGCGACATGTAGAAAACTTCGCTACTTTTGTAATCTATGTCATTCTTGAAAGACTCTCACTCACTACTATTTGTCCTTTGAAATTTTCAGAAATGGCTATACGACGTGCTCCATTTCCTAGGAGAGATAATTCTAATGAGGACCAAGTTCCTCAAGGCCCTCAAGTAGATCAAGTCACCAATAATAAGTTTAGGGTTTTTATCACAATGTTGGCTCAAGCCATTTCGTCTCCAAAGACTCCTACAAACGCTTGAAGAATAAGAGATTTTTCTAGGATGAATCCCTTGGGGTTTCTTGGTTCCATGGTAGATGAGGATCCACAAGAGTTCATTAATGAAGTTTATAAAGTGGTGGAGATTATGAGGGTGTCTTCTGATGAGAAGGCCTAATTCGGGGCTTATCAACCTAAGGGAGGCGCTGAATTTTGGTTTACTTAATGAAAGTTTGAGAGAGTTGGAGAAGGATTTATTGATTGGGAGCTATAGGATACATTAAAGGTGCATAATGTTCATGTATCAAGGGATGTTGTGCAAGGTGCACAATAATCATATTATTTATTGATTGGGAGCTTCAAAACCTAGGCCACTTTTGATAGCACCCTCAACGTAAGCTTTTTTCCTCGTCAAGCTGCACAATGTTCGAGGATCGATCATGGCCAAATTCAGGATGTTACAATAAGGCTAGGTTAATTAGGTTGTTTAGAAAGTATAGGTACATGATAGGCTCAAACATTATGATCAAAGGATATTGTGCAAATTTGGTTGGTCATTTACGCTATGTGGACTTTTAAGAACAATGGCCTAAGATCCTTTCCTTATCCAATTAATCTACAGTCTACCATAGAGTAACAAGGCAAGTTCTAAATTAGCACACAACACATGAATTTAGCAAATTAAGCTCACACTTACATGGCATTGATTACATTACCAACAAAAGACTCTCAGATCATGCTTTATATCTCAATTTTATCCTCACTTATCGGAACAAGGTGTTGTCAACACACCTAAAGATGCATGGTTGCTATCTAGCCTAACTAATCAAAATTTGGTGGGTATCATTTTTCAGAAAAAACATGTATATATCATAGATATTCGTACTCTATGCTATAAATACTACATAAGACATCCTAAACATGACGGTTCAACAGAAAATTAAGTATCCATGGGGAAGAAGAACATAGGCAAGAAAACACCTGTCACGACCCAAGCCTAGGGCCTAGCCATGATACTGCGCATGGGGAACCCGAAGGGACCCCGATCAAGACTCTTAACTTGTCATTACACATCGTTGGTCACGGAAGTATATAAAAGACATGTAGCATAGAATGGGGCATTAGGGACAAGGGAAAGCTTTGCAACACATCAACATCAAGAGACAACAAATCATAACTCATATCATAAATGTATAACTTGTGCAACAAAACCTCTAAGTATATAGAGCAGGGGCCAAGACAAAGTCACCAAGCTCACCCTCATAGTCAAATAGAACATAAGATACTGTCTCAATACATAGGTAAGAGGAAAACATAAACCCAAGTCCCCGAAATGGAGGACTTACCAACAAGCTTGGAATAGCACCGTCTAGCCACATGGAGGAGGAGGATGATTAACCTGGGCACCGGTTCCTATATGGTGATATCATGTATGCAAGAGTATGCGTTAATACGTTTGAATGTACTAAGTATGAGGGATGCAATGCAACAATAGATAAGCTTCATAATCAACATGCATAACAATAGGCAATAGGAATGAGATAACAATATGACATGTATGATCAATGCATAAGTAAAACATTATTAAGTAATCCATGCTCATATAGAATATCATATGTGTAGAAGAGACCAAGCTAGATTTCCCAGGTACGAACCCCTTGGTAGGTTAGTGATGTTGCTTCCCCATCACTAGATGGATGAGTACTAACCCTCATCTAGGTTGGTGATAATGTCACCCCATCACCATGGTGGATGAGTACTAACCCTCATCTAGGTTGATGAGTACTAACCCCAAATCTAGGTTAGTGATGATACTGCCCCATCACTAGGTTGAGAAGTACAAACCCTTCACTAGGTTATCTGGGCGCTAGACCCCCCAGATTGGGTATGGTCGATTTCTACACTTTATATAGGCTTCATCATATAAATAAGCTCATTTCATCATCATATAGTCAATCATAACATATCTCAAGCTATGGACCTTCATTTCCTCAAGAAACCATAACTAGACATTTTAACAAACACCTTGGGGGTGTGTAATGGGGATAAAAGACTATGCAATTTAGAGATGCAATCATGCAAGAAAATCCTTTGTAAAACCATCAATCAACACCTTGCAACATCCCCAATACATTCACATCAAAACCCTTCACAAAATCCAACATTAGAATCAATATTTCAAGACCAAAACATGGTAAAACAACCATACTTTCATGAATTAAAATCATTGTGCAGTAAATTTCTCAATATACAAGACCCACATGTACAATAAACTTTAAATTATGCATTATTAAGCAAAAGAGGGTTTAGGCACAATAGGTGGAAGGACCTAATGGTTCAACACCACATACCTTAGCTTTGGGGAAGTTCTTGATGAAATTTGAAAATGGAGGCTCGAAGCTTGAAGAGAATCCTTAACCTTGGATAAGGGTTTTGGGTGTAGGATTTAGGAGTGAAAATATGGCTAAGTGTTTTAGTGAGTGTTGGGAAATATTTGGGGGATATGAGGGTGAAATTTGGGTAAGTGTAGGTAAGAATACTTTTGGGAAAGCTTATGACCAACACTTAGAATAATCTGGATGGACTAGGAAAAAGCAGTGCAGGAAATACACATTTCCGCGTTGCGGTGAGGATGCGGAGGCTCACTGGAAATTGCACCAAGTGAAATTTCATAATTCGATTCATTTGCTTTAAAATTGAGGTTAGACCCTTTTCACCCTAATTGGGACCCCGTAAAAAAATATGAAGAAGGATTTTTGATATAACCAACGAATTTTTAGATATAGGGAAAACAAGATTGCAGGCACTTTTGAGGCAGATTGTTAGGCACTTTTTGGGGTCGTTTCAATATCTTCCCCTTGGGAACATTCATCCCCGAATGTAAAATAGATGTACAAGACAAGAGTGATCATGAAAAAATTAGCCCCAACAAGAATGCAACATAACATGTAAAACACCATTTTTCAAAATCTCAACACAAGTGTAAAATCATATAAGTTTACCAACTTAAACATGAATACATATGAATGACATAGGGGTGGAAATGTGAGACTTTAAGTCACATATGGAACTTACGATTAGTACCTTAGGCTTAAGTGGAGTGAAAAAGATATGGATACCGCTTTTGCATGTCCGCTTCGGCCTCACAAGTAGCACTTTTGACTTGTTGGTTCCTCCAAAGGACCTTAACGTATGCCACCTATTTGTTCCTCAATCTCCTTACTTTCCTATCCAATATGTAAACCAGAACTTCCTCATAAGTTATGTTATCCTCAAAAACACCCACAACATTAAGAGGCACAATGTAATTAGGATCACCAACACATTTTCTTAATAAAAGGGCATGGAATACCGGACGGACCAAATTCATTTCACTAGGAAACTTCAACTCATAAGCTGCCTTGCCAACTCTCTTAATCACTTCTGAAGAACTAACATACCTTGGACTCAACTTCCCCCTTTACCAAAACGGACTACACCTTTCATTAGAGATACCTTCAAATAAACCCAATCACCTACTTGGAATTCTAAGTCTCTTCTTCTCACATCGGAATAGGATTTTTGACGACATTGGGATATCCTCAAACTCTCCCTAATAATCTTAACCTTCTCAAGAGCTTCCATAACCATATCTGGCCCCAATAAAGTCACTCTCCAACCTCAAACCAACCCACCGACGATCTACAACATCTTCGATAAAGAGCCTCAAAAGGATCCATACCAATGTTAGAGTGAAAGTTATAGTTGTAGGCAAACTATATCAATGGAAGGTGTCCATTCCAACTACCTTTCAGCTCCACGACAGAAGCCCTAAGCATATCATCAAGTGTTTGAATTGTCCTTTCAGTTTGGCCATCCGTTTGAGGGTGGAAGGTTGTACTAAGGTGAACTTTTATTCCAAGGCCCCTTTGAAAAGATCTCAAAAATTTTGAAGCAAATTGTGCACCGCAATCCGATATAATGGATAAGGGAACCCCATGCAACCTCACCAAATCATGGATGTACAACCTTGCATACTATTCCGGCCCATATGTAGTCTTGACCATAGAAATTGAGCCGATTTTGTCATCCTATCAACCACAACCCATATGGAATCAAAACCTCTTCTAGTCTTGGGTGACCCAATCACGAAGTCCATATTAATCACCTTCCACTTCAAAGTAGGAATCTCTATGTCTTGGAATAGGCCACTCGGTCTTTGATGTTCGGCCTTGACTTGTTGACAACTATGGAAACTATAAACAAATTTAGCAATGTCCCTCCTTATGCCTCCCCACAAACATACATACCTCAAGTCTATACATTTTGGTGGAACCAGGGTGGATATAATAAGAGAAATTATAGGCATCATCAAGAATTCTCTCCCTTAAACCATCAACACATGGCACACACAACCTACCTTGGCATCTAAGGCCCCTTCTCCCCCTTGGGAGAAAACCTCTATCTTGCCTTCTTTCACCAAGGCCTTCAACTCAACCAAGGAGGAGTCTAGATCTTGTTTTACTATCACCTCATCAACCAAAGAAAATTTAGAACCATTAACAATAACAACACCATCACCCATATTTTCCAACCTTACCCCCAATCTAGCCAATCTACGCATCTCCCTAGACATCTCCCTTTCACCAACATCCACATGAGCTAGGCTACCCAGACACCCGACTCAAAGCATTCTCCACAACATTTGCCTTACCCGGATGGTAATTCACACTCATGTCATAGTCCTTAAGGAGTTCTAGCCACCTTTTTTGTCTCAAGTTGAGATCTTTTTCTATCAAGACATATTCAAGGCTCTTATGATCGGTGAAGACATCAACATGCAAACCATACAAATAATGTCGCCAAATCTTTAGTGCAAACACCACAACGGTTAATTCAAGATCACAAGTAGGGTAGTTCTTTTCATGCACTTTGAGTTGCCTAGAATCATAAGCTATGACCTTACCATTTTGTATTAGCACACATTCCAAACCAACTCTAGATGCATCACAATAAACCACAAAACCTTGAAGCCCATTCGAAAGTGACAATATAGGAGCGGAGACAAGTCTATCTTTCAATGTTTTCACATTCATCTATCCACTGAAACTTAACCGTCTTTTGAGTCAATTTTTTCATAGGAGAAGCAATGGAGGAGACCCATTCACAAAACTTCTATAGTAACCTGCAAGGCCCAAGAAACTCCTAATGTCCGACGGGGTCAATGGTCTAGGCCAATTCCTAATCATATCGGTTTTCTTAGGATCCACTTTTATGCCATCCCCCGATACCACATGATCTAAGAATGCAACCTCCTTCAACCAAAATTAACACTTGGCATATTTAGAATAAAGTGTCTCTTCCCTCAAACTTTGCAACACGACCCTCAAATGGCCCATATGCTCATCCCTACTATGTGAATAAATCAAAATATCGTTAATGAAGACCACAACAAAGGAATCAAGGTAGGGTTTGAAGACCCTATTCATTATGTCCATGAAGATGGCAGGCACATTAGTCAACCAAAAGGACATCATCACAAATTCATAATGCCCATATCTAGTCCGGAAGGTCATCTTGGGAATATTACACTCTCTCACCCTCACTTGATGGTACCCGGACGGAAGATCATTCTTATAGAAAAATCTAGCCCCTTGCAACTGGTCAAACAAGTCATTAATCATTGGAAAAGGATATCTATTCTTTATCGTGCCCCTATTGAGTTGCTGGTAGTCAATGCACATCCTAAGTGACCCATCTTTCTTCTTTACAAATAATATCGGTGCAACGCAAGGTGATTGGCTAGGTCTAATAAATCCTATTTCCAAAAAATTTTTCAATTCCTCTTTTAACTCCTTCAACTCCAGTGGGGCCATATAGTAAGGGGGAACAAAGATAGGTTGAGTGTCAGGAAAGAGATCTATACAAAAATCTATCTCCCTTTCGGGAGGGCCACCAGGAAGGTCATTCGGAAAGACATCAAGGAATTCACTTACAACTGGGACCGACTCAATGGAAGGGACTTTGGACTCCATATCTTTTACCCTCACAAGATGATACAAACATCAATTGGAAATCAACCTATGGGCTTTAATGCATGAGATGAACCTACCCCTCACTGCCACATCATGACTTTCCCAATCAAGGACGGGTTCATTTTGGAATTGTAACTTGACCCTACGAGTTCTACAATCAATAGAAGCCTAGTATGCATGCAACCAATCCATCCCAACAGTAACATCAAAAGCAACCATATCTAATTCAACAAGATCACAAGGTAAGATTTTACGCAAGATGCAAACCGAATAATTTCTATACACCCTTTTAGCAACAATAGATGCACCAATAGGAGTAGACACCTCATATGACTCATGTAACAACTCCGACTCAACATGGAACCTTTTAGCAACAAAAGGGGTAACAAAGGAAAGGGTGGCACCCCGATCAATCAAAGCATATACATCAAGATCAAAGATTTTCAACATACCGATAATAACATCGGGGACCTCACCAACCCCTTGCCTCCCATATAGATATGCCTAGGACTACCACCTGGAGGACCATCTCTACCCAGTGGAACCACATTTGCACTCCAGTCCTTACCACGGTTTCTTGGACAATCAACTCTTTTATGACCAAGCTCCTCACAATCAAAACATGCATTAGAACCCCTCATACATGGGGCCTTATGACTCTTCCCACATGTAGCACACATATCAATGGGGGCCACACCACCAACACCTCGAGGCCTAGCGAAATCATTGACAAACTCCCTGTTAGTAGCTTGTGAAGGCCCTTGGCCTTGATATAATCGACCACACCTATGGAACTTGACCCCAATACAAGCTCTCTTGTCCTCATGGCCTCTCCTCTTCCTCAATTTTTTTCCTTCATTTGCTCAGCACATTCTATTAACCGAGACAAGTCCATGTCACCAATAAGAAAGGCGGACCGACACTCTTCACTTACCAAATCGGAGACCCCCATAATGAACTTTTTCATCCTTGTCTTAGGATCGGCCACCAAGTGAGGAGCCTACATTGAAAGTTAATTAAATTCGAGGGCATACTCCCTCACACTCATAGCACCTTGTTTCAAGTTCATCAACTCAACCAACTTTGCTTCCCTAAGATCAAGAGGAAAGAACCGATTAAGCAAGGCCAATTTGAATTCCTCCCAAAGCACCACATAGCCATTACCCATCTGACCCTTCTATTGATCAAACCAAATTTGGGCCACCCCATTGAGTTGGTATGCCGCCAACTCCGCCTTCTCATTTTGCCCAACACCCATGATAGACAAGATTTTGTAGACCTCATCAATAAACTCTTGTGGATCTTCACCTACCTTTGACCCAAGAAAAGTCAAAGGATTAATCCTAATGAAGTCTCTTACCCTAGCTCCCGAGGTAGTAGCATGAGGGGCTTGGGCCCCTTGTTAGTCTTGGTTGGCCACCACTTGGGGAAACATAGTAAGACCATCTCGAAGCTCACCATTGGTAGGTTGATCCTTGGGAGTTTGGGCACGTTTTACTCTACAGTTTGGGATGATCTAGCATAGTAAAGAACAAGTGTTAAGGGGAAAACTTATCACAACTCTATAGCAAGACTTAGAACATGAAGAGGAAAACATTTCCTAAAATGCCTCATAGCCTCCTACTCATAGTCATGGCGCGCTTCACAACAATGAACAGGACTCTAACCGAAAAAGTGTGTTGGACTTCTAGGATATTTCAACATAGTGCTCTGATACCAAGTTTGTCATGACCCAAGCGTAGGGCCTAGACGTGACACGGCGAATGGGGAACCTGAAGGAACCCCAATCAAGCCTCTTAACTTGTCATTACACATTCTTGGTTGCGGAAGAATATAAAAGACATGTAGCATAGAATATGGCATTGGGGCTAAGAGAAATCTTTGCAATACATCAACATCAAGAGACAAGGAATCATAGCTCATATGATAAATACATAACTTGTCCAACAAGCACCTCTAAATACATAGATAGAGCGGGGGAAAGACAAAAGAATCGGGCTCACCTGCTGCTGTCTCGGATGTGCTACCGGAAGCTCTGGGGAAGTCGAAATAGGAAAGCACCCATCTTGGGGTGGGCTTACTACTTAGATGCTTTCAGCAGTTATCCGCTCCGCACTTGGCTACCCAACGTTTACCGTGGGCATGATAACTGGTACACTAGAGGTGCGTCCTTCCCGGTCCTCTCGTACTAGGGAAAGGTCCTCTCAATGCTCTAACGCCCACACTGGATATGGACCGAACTGTCTCACGATGTTCTGAACCCAGCTCACGTACCGCTTTAATGGGCGAACAACCCAACCATTGGAACATACTACAGCCCTAGGTGGCGAAGAGCCGACATCGAGGTGCCAAAGATAAGAGGTAAACATAAACCCAAGTCTTCAAAATGGAGGACTCACCAACAAGCTCGGATAGCACCGTCTAGCCACGTGGAGGAGGAGGATGATCAATATGGGCACCGGTTCCTACATGGTGATATCATTTAGGCAAGAGTATACGTTAATACATTTGAATATACTAAGTATGTGGGATGCAATGCAACAAGAGATAAGCTTCATAATCAACATGCATAACAATAGGCAATAGGCATGATATAACAATATGAGATGTATGATCAATGCATAAACAAAACATGCTTAAATAATTCATGATCATATAGAATATCATAAGTGTACGAGAAACCAAGCTAGATTTCAAAAGTACGAACCCCTTGGTTGGTTAGTGATGTTCCCATCCCATCACTTAGGTGGATGAGCACTAACCCTCATCTAGGTTGGTGATAATGCCGCCCCATAACCATGGTGGATGAGTACTAACCCTCATCTAGGTTGATGAGTGCTAACACCCATCTAGGTTAGTGATGATGCTGCCCCATCACTAGGTGGAGAAATGCAAACCTTCACTAGGTTATTTGGGTGCTAGACCCCCCGGATTGGGCATGGTCTAGTTCTAAACTTTATATAGGATTCATCATATACAAAAGCTCATTTCATCATCATATAGTCAATCATAACATATCTCATGCTTTGAACCTTCATTTCCTTAAGAAACCATAATCGGACATTTTATCAAGCACCTTGGGGGTGTGTAATGGGGCTAAAAGACCATGCAACTTGGAGATGAAATAATGCAAGAAAATCCTTTGTAAAACCATCAATCAACACCATGCAACAGTCCCAAGACATTAACATCAAAACTCCTCACCAAAAAATCTAACATTAGATCCAAGATTTGAAGCTAAAAACATGCTAAAACAACCATACTTTGATGAACTAAAATCATTGTGTAGTAAATTTGCCAATATAGAAGACCCACATGTAAATTCAACTTTAAATCCATCATTATTAAGCAAAAGAGGGTTTAGGCACCATGGGTGGAAGGACCCAATGGTTCAACACCACATATCTTAGATTTGGGGAAGTTCTTGATGAATTTCTAAAATGGAGGCCTGAAGCTTGAAGAGAATCCTTAACCTTGGATGAGGGTTTTGGGTCTTGAACTTGGGAGTGAAAATATGGCTGTGTTTTAGTGAGTGCTGGGGAATGTTTTGGTGGATATGAGGGTCAAATTTTAGATAAGTACAGGTAAAAATATGTATGGGAAAACTCAGGCCCAACGCTTAGAAAAATCTGGACAGATTAGGAAAAACAGTGCAGGAAATACACATCTCCGTGTCGTGGAGAGGACACAGACGCTCACTATAAATTGCACCAAGTGAATCATAATTCGATTCCTTTGTTTTGAAATCGAGGTTAGACCCTTGTCGCCCTAATTTGAACCCCATGAACAAGAATATGAAGTTTGATTTTCCAAATAACCAATAGATTTTTAGATATACAATAAATAAGATTCCGGGCACTTCCGAGGCATATTTATAGGCACTTTTTGTGGTCGTTTTAATTGGGAAATATTTAGGATGATATAAGGGCGACATTTGACCAAGTATAGATAAAAACACGTTTGGGAAACTTGGGCCCAACACTTAGAATGTTTTGGGCCTCACAAGAAAAGTTGCCAGGCGAAAAACACATCTTTGCATAGTAGAGAGGACGCGGAGAGGGATTTGTACTAAAATGCGCCCAAGGCGCGTCACGGAAGCATAACAAACAGCTCACTGGAAATCATCCCTTAAAAATTTACATTTGCTATTCTTTCGCTCTTAAATCGAGTATAGACCCTTTTTTTCACTTAATTTTGACCCCTTGATAACAAATATGAATTCAGATCTTCTATATAATGAATAGATATTTAGGTATATTGAAATTAAAATTTCCAGGCATTTCGAGGCATGTTTTTGGGAACTTTTTGGGGTCGTTTCAATATCTCACCCTTAAGAACATTCATCCCTAAATGTGAAAAAGACGTATAATACAAGAGTGATCATGAACAAATTAGGCCCAATGAGAATGCAACATAACATCTAAAACATCATTTCAAATCCTCAACATAAGTAAAACATCATCATAAGTTAACTAACTTAAACATGAATACATATATATGAATGGCATAGGGGCTGAAATGTAGAACTCGAAATCACATATGAGACATAGGATTAATATCTTAGGCTTGAGTGGAGTAGAAAAGATAAGGATACCACTTTTGCATGTCTGCTTTGGCCTCCCAAGTAGCACTTTTTGACTTGTTGGTACCTCCAAAGGACCTTAATGGAGGCCACTTCTTTGTTTCTCAATCTCCTTACTTGCCTAACCAAGATCTGTATTGAGTTCTTCTCATAAGTTAAGTTATTTTTCACATCACCCAAAACATCATGAGGTACAATGGCATTAGTATCACCGACACATTTTCTCAATATAGAGACATGGAACACCAGATGGACCAAATCCATTTCACTTGGAAACTTCAACTTATAAGCTACCTTGCCAACCCTCTTAATCACCTCATAAGGACAAACATACATTGGACTCAACTTCCCCTTTTTAACAAAACAGACTACTTTCGTTGGAGAAACCTTCAAATAAACCCAATCACCAACTTGGAATTCTAGTTCGCTTCTTCTCACATCGACATAGGATTTTTGACAACTTTGGGTTGTCCTCAAGCTTTCCCTAATCACCTTAACCTTCTCAAGAGCTTCTATAGCTAGACTCCGGCCCCAATAAAGCCACCTCTCCAAAATCAAACTAACCTACCGGTGATCTACAACGTCTCCCATAGAGAGCCTCCAATGGGGCCATACCGATGCTAGAGTGATAGCTATTGTTGTTGGAAAATTGAATCAATGGATGATAGTCACCCCAACTATCTTTAAGCTCTAAGACACAAGCCATAAGCATATCCTGAGTTGTTTGAATAGTCCTTTCAGCTTGGCCATCCGTTTGAGGGTGGAAGGCCGTACTAAGGTGAACTTTGGTACCAAGACCCCTTTGAAAAGATCTCTAAAAGTGTGAAGTAAATTGTGCACCCTGATCTGATATTATCGGTAAAGGAACCCTATGTAACCTCATTAAATCATGGATGTATGACCTTTCATACTCTTTAGCCCCATATGTAG
This sequence comes from Solanum medicagineum, assembly GCA_026153255.1. Taxonomy (NCBI): domain Eukaryota; kingdom Viridiplantae; phylum Streptophyta; class Magnoliopsida; order Solanales; family Solanaceae; genus Solanum; species Solanum medicagineum. Next base: position 46,053 of record JAPFFP010069898.1, read on the forward strand.
TATTGACTAGTAGAAAGTGAGTCGATTTTGTCATCCTATCAACCACCACCCATTTGGAATCAAAACGTTTCCTGGTCTTTGGCAACCCAACCACAAAATCAATGTTAATCACCTCCTAATTCCAAGTGGGAATCTCTATGTCTTGGGTTAGGCCACCTGGCATTTGAATTTCGGCCTCGACTTGTTGGCAACTATGGCACCGAAAACAAATTTAGTGATGTCCCTCTTCCCCCACTAATACACATCCCTCAAGTCTCTTAACATTTTGGTGGAGCTGGGTGGATAGAGTAATAGGAATTATGGTCTTCATCAAGAATTCCCTCCCTCAAACTATCAACACATGGCACACACAACCTACCTTGGTATCTAAGGTTCCCATCTCCCACTTGGGAAAAAATAACTATTTTGCGCTTTTTCACTAAGGCCTTCAATTCAAGCAAGGAGGAGTCTAGGTCATTTTTTGCTATCATCTCACCAATCAAAGAAGATCTGGAACCATCAACAACAAGCACACCACTACCCGCATCTTCTAACCTCACCCCCAATCTAGCCAATCTATTCACCTCTCTAGCCATCTCCCTATCACCAACATCTACATGAGCTAGGCTACCCATAGACACCCGACTCAAAGCATTTGCCACAATATTTGCCTTACTCGGATGATAATGCACACTTATATCATAATCCTTGAGGAGTTCTAGCCACCTTCTTTGTCTCAAATTGAGAACCTTTTTAGTAAGGACATATTGGAGGCTCTTATGATCGGTCAAGACATCCACATGCACCCTATACAAATAATGATGCCAAATCTTTAATGCAAATACCACGGTGGTCAATTCAACATCGTGAGTAGGATAGTTCTTTTCATGCACCTTGAGTTGTCTAGAAGCATAGGTTATTACCTTACCATTTTGCATTAGCACAACACCATAACAAACTCTAGATGCATCACAATACACCACAAAACCCTCAAGTCAATCTGGTAGTGACAATATAGGAGCGGACACAAATCTATCTTTCAATGTTTGGGAACTTTTCTCACATTCATCAGTCCATACAAACTTCACTTTCTTTGAGTCAATTTATTCATAGGAGAAGCAATGGAGGAGAACCCATTCACGAACCTTCTATAGTTAAATCGCCAGGCCCAAGAAACTCCTAATGTCTGACGGGGTCAATGGCCTAGGCCAATTCCTAATCACATCGGATTTCTTAGGATCCACTTTTGTACCCTCCCCCGACACCACATGACCTAAGAATGCAACCTCCTTCAACCAAAATTTACACTTTTCATACTTAGCATACAACCTCTCCTCCCTCAGTCTTTGCAACACGACCCTCAAATGGCCATTACACTCTTCCATACTATGGGTATAGATCAAAATATCATCAATGAAGACCACAACAATGGAATCAAGGTAGGGTGTGAAAACCCTATTCATTAGGTCCATGAAGATAGCCGGCGCATTATCAATCCAAAGGACATACCACAAATTCATCATGCCCATATCTAGTCCGAAAGGCCATCTTTAGAATATTACACTCCCTCACCCTCATTTGGTGGTACCTGGATCAAAGATCAATCTTAGAGAAAAACCGAGCCCTTTGTAATTGGTCAAAGAGGTCATCAATCCTTGGAAAAGGATATCTATTCTTTATAGTGACCCTATTGAGTTGCCGGTAGTCAATGCATATTCTAAGTGACCCATCTTACTTCTTTAATAATAATACCGATGCACCCCAAGATGATTGGCTAGGTCTAATACATCCTTTTTCCAACAAATCTTTCAATTTCTCCTTTAAAGCCTTCAACTCCACCGGGGCCATACTTGTCGGGAAGGAGATCTATGCCAAAATCTATGTACCTTTCAGGAGAGACACCAAGAAGGTCATTTGGAATGACATCAAGAAACTCATTTATAATCGGGACCGACTCAAT
>JAPFFP010069921.1:0-24569 GCA_026153255.1 Solanum medicagineum
CGTGCGCTGGTGCATGGGCGACCCATGGCTGGCAAAGCGGACAATATATGCACGTGTGGGTCCGGGCTGTTACAACTACACCCTTCATAGGTGGCACCTTCAAATAGACCCAATCACTAACCTTAAACTCAACCTCTCTCCTTCTCACATCGGCATAAGACTTTTGTTGACTTTGGACAATTTTCAACCTTTCCCTATGTCACACCCCAAATCCATTAAGGCCGGCTGGCACCTGTTGTCGATAAAGCCCAGGGCAACTTATGTCTATGCAATTTCTATACATATTATAAGGGGTTTCTACATTCAACATGCCTTTATGCCAGTAAATAGTAATAATAAGCCAAAAGGGATTGCATACGACTAGGCCATTGGGGCCACGGTGTCTAAGGTACGAGACATGACCACACTTTAATTCACATAGTCTACAAAGCCTACAGATAGGAGAAAGTATCTGATCAGGGTTGGGACAGGCCCCGTCTCGATTAACCGCACAATACAAACATATAAGCTCTAGATATACACAAGATCCGAAACAGCCTGGAGCTTGGTAATAGTTGCTGGATGTCATGTACTCTACTAAGGAGGTCTACTAGCACCTATACCTGCAACATGAAATGCAGGTCCCCCGTAAGGGACGTTAGTACGAGATAATGTACTCAATATGTAAGGCAGGAAATACTGTATATAAAGTAACAACTCAAATGAAACTATGCACTGGTGTAGGATAAAAGACCACCTTTTAGCTATACTTCGGAATCACGTACTTTATGTTCTTTATATTACTTTACCTTTACTGTATAATCTGTGCACATCATGTAATACAAATGACCAGCTGAACAATGATAAATCTATATTGGTATCGTCCCTGGCTAGGTTCTTACTTAACCCCTCGGGCTACCACCTGTGATAGGATCATCCCCGGCTAGGTGATGCTTCCACCCCTCGGGCTACCACCCATCAAAAAGCAATATACTTTATATTTCAATTACTTTTGAGATGATTCTTTTGGTGGTCACAATATTAGAGCTTTAGGACTGTATATACATCATATGATGTGTAGATAATCATACAAGACAATATGGCAATGAAGAGAGTATGTTACATAGATAATGAAATACCTATGAGATGAAACAACTCGTGAACTGTATTTAGCAACAAGATCTCATGTAACTTTGTATCCATGTATGTATGCATATTTGAAGGTGATTATATATGGAAGCATATGAATATGTGAAAAAGTGGTCACATGCTTAATAGTTGTGTCGAAGTTGGTAAATGCCTTTATGTACCATGGAGGGATCTATGTTTCATGCCAAATGATACGAAATCAAGTAGCCTTACATACCTCATTGTATGACCTCGTTACTACCTTGGAGTGGCTGCTTCTCCCTTAAATATTTATCTATAGTATATTAGGCAATAAGACTAGTATTAGCAGCAAAGAAATACCTCTTGACAACCCAATATCATAAAAACTATCACCCGAACAACAAGCCTATAACTAGCGACACAAACGCAATTCTTCAACCTTTTCACTTATAATCGTATTTTCTAACAACCATTTTTATGTACATTTCATGTACATCTTATTTCATACCCTTAATAGTCTTACAACATCCCACAAGGCACAAAACATAAAAATTCTTCCCAACACACAAACAAGCGGCATAACGTTACATCCTTTCACCATACTTTGACGTCAACAATCCCACACCTATTTCAACTTTAACCAAACTGTCCTCAACATATCCATACATAACAGCATCCTTAAAACAGTCTCATAACAGTACCAAATTAGTCATGAAGGACGTGAGTCAATAGCCTTCCATCCAACAGCCCACAAGTTCATATTAAGAACACAATTGCGATATGCTATAAGGACTCACTTTTGTGGACTGTAAGAGTGGTGCAGCAGCTTAATAACATCACTAACAATCTATACCTTGTAAAAGAATAAGTCTTACTTCATAATTTAGCCAACCAATTAAGAGAAAATCCTCTTGAACAACATGAAACGTTCATAATAATACTTAGGACACATGCTGTCCAGAATTTCTATCATAACATACTATCATATACTTCTTGTTTTTCATGAAGAAACTATACTAAATACACAACTATAATTACTTGCCTTTGCCTTCAAGATCCAGGTTTCTTTCAAGAGCCCTATAGGATTATATTTTCAGCTTGGTAAATTGAAATAGATAGAAGAAAAGAGTCTTTAGGAAAGCTAAAAAATGGTTTCAAGTGGTATGACTTGAGGGCTGCTTTTGAGCCATTTTTAAAGACTCTTTTGGCCAACTTTTTCTCTTTTGAACATATGATGACACCCATTAATAATATTATGATTCAGTAGCTTGATCCTCACATTTGGCCCTAAATGGGTCATAAATTTCATGGGCATTGGCTGCCTATTTTTCAGCTTTCTTCTTAATTAGTTTTGGACCCAAATAGTCAAGTGGGTTGTGATAGAGTTGGGCCATTTTCAAATTCTTCTTGGACAAAAAATAATTTCCATTTATGATGCTAAAACATGGGCTACAGTTACACCTTTAACACCGACTTTATTCATAATCGAGCTTGGACAAATTTCGATGTCGGGCCTCGTCTCTGTTTAGCTAGCAATTTTAAGCTAAGCAAGTAGGTGACTCACCTACTAGATTATTAAGTTGTACAAGAACCTTAATTCTCTCACTTTGTTTAGGGTAGTGATTCCCGCAATTTAACACAAAACATGTATACACTCGACCCTCTTATGCGTTAGTCAATCATATCGCCCCTTAACACGAGATTCAAGCACTTTTAAAAATTGGCGCTAATTTGATCAAACCATATCATGTTTCATTTACATAGCATTAGTACATGTAAAATGTGGGTTGTTACATCCTCCCCCCCCCCTCCTTAGGAACATTCTTCCTCGAATGTTAGCACAATTGGATAGCTTAACCATGTTAAAACCTTTATCTAGACAAACTTTTGACAATAGACTAAGCATTCAATCACACGTACCTATTAGTGCCCAAATTCTGCATGTTGGACTTCCTCTTTAGCTTCAACTAAGTAAAGGTATTTTGTTTTCATCGCATCCTCGGCCTCCCATGTTATTTCTTCTACTTGTTGGTTTCTCCAAAGTACCTTTACTGAAGCTATTTCTTTGTTCCTTAGCTTCTTAACTTGACGATCTAGAATAGCAATAGGTACGACTTCATAGGTGAGATCTTCTGTAATCTGCACATTCTCAATGGTAGTGATACGGGATGGGTCACCTATGCATTTTCGAAGCATTGAGACATGAAAAACTAGATGAACCATTCAAAGCTCTTGGGGTAGCTCTAGTTCATATGCAACTTGCCCGAACTTCTTAATAATTTTATATGGCCCAATGTAACGTGGGCTCAGTTTTCCTTTCTTACCAAACCTCATAACCCCTTTCATTAGAGATACCTTTAAAATACCCAATCCCCTACTGAGAATTCCAGTTCTCTCCTTCTAGCATCCGCATATGATTTGTGATGACTTTGGGCTATTTCTAGCCGCTGCTGTATTACATTATCTTTTTCCATGGCTTATTGTACTAGATCTAGCCCAAGCAAGATGCTTTCACCCACTTCAAACAATCCAATTGGCGACCTACACTTCCTTCCTTACAAAGCTTCATAAGGTGCCATCTTTATACTTGAGTGGTAGCTATTATTATAAGCAAATTCAATAAGTAGCAAATGGTCCACCCAACTACCTTTAAAGTCCAATGTACAAGCTCGCAACATATCTTCAAGTGTCTGAATGGTTTGTTCTGCTTGACCGTATGTTTTAGGGTGGAATGTTGTACTCAAATTCACTTGTGTCTCTAAACTCCTTTGGAAGTACTTCCAAAACTTTGCAGTGAATTGAGCTCCTCGGTCAGATATAATTGACATTGTGACACCATGTAGCCTGACTATCTCTTTGAGGTATAGATTGGCATACTCTTCAGCTGTATAATCTGTCCTGAGTGGTAAGAAGTGTGCTCACTTTGTGAGTCTGTCCACTGTTACCCTTATGGAGTCAAACCTCTGAAATGAGCGAGGCAAACTAGTAACAAAATCCATATTGATCATACCCCACTTCCATGTTGGAAGCTCTATACACTGCATATAACCTCCTAGCTTTTGGTGTTCTACTTTCACTTGTTGGCAATTTGGACATTGAGCCACAAATTCTGCAAGGTCCTTTTTCATGCCTCCCCACCAGAACATTCCCTTCAGGTCATGATACATCTTTGTTGATCCCGGATGGATGGAATATCAAGAATGATGGGCTTCTTCGATTATCCTCTTTCTTAACTCATTAATATTAGGCAAACATAATCTATTTTGGCAGTAAAGTACTCCATTTTGTGTAAGGTCAAAGACCTTTATCATACCCTGACTTACCTTTTCCTTAAGTTTTCGTAGAATAGGATCCTCGAAATGTTTTTCTTTCACCTCCATTACTAATGAAGATGCAATTGCATTATGTATAATAACCCCTTCTTTTGAAGTTTCGAGAATACGAACTCCCAAATTGGATAGTTGATGGAGATCCTTAGCCACTCCTTGACTTACCATGGCCTGGTCACAGTATTCGTAATTGCCTCACGACTCAGAGCATCGGCTACCACATTTTCCTTCCCTGGATGGTATAGTATATCAACATCGTAATCCTTTATTAGCTCTAGCCATCTCTGCTGTCTTAAATTTTGGTCTTTTTGCTTAAAGATGTACTGAAAGCTCTTATGATCAGTGTATATGTTAACATGAACCCCATACAAATAGTGGTGCCATAGTTTCAAAGCAAATACAACCGCTGCTAGCTCAATATCATGAGTAGGGTAATTTTCCTCATGTGGTCGCAGTTGTCTAGATGCATAAGCAATTACCCTACCATGCTGTGTCAGTACACACCCTAAGCCAACTCCTAAAGCATCACAATACACTGCATACCCTCAGATCCTTCTGGAAGTACTAGCACAGGTGCAGAAATTTATCTTATTATTCAGTTCCTGGAAGCTCCTTTCACATGCATCATTCCATTGGAACTTGGTTGCCTTGTGTGTCAATTTTGTTAGGGGTGCAGAAATAGAAGAAAAACCTTCAACAAACCTCCTGTAATAACCTGCCAAACATAGGAAGCTTCGAACTTTCGTGGGTGTTGTTAGTCTTGGCCAATCACTCACAGCCTCTATCTTTTGTGAATCAACCCTTATTCCTTCCTCAGAGACAATATGACCCAAGAATGCTACTGATTTTACCCAAAATTCACATTTAGAAAACTTGGCATACAACTGTCAATCATGAAAAACCTGTAACACTTGTCATAAGTGCTTTGCATGGTCCACTTCTGATCTTAAGTATGCCAAAATATCATCAATAAATACTATCACGAACATATCTAAGAATGACTTGAATACCCTATTCATTAAATCCATAAAAAAGTATTGGTGCATTCGTTAGCCCAAATGACATAACAAGAAATTCAAAGTCACCATAGCGTGTTCTGAAAGTAGGCTAAGGTATATCCTCCTCCTTCATCCTCAATTGGTGATACCCTAGTATCAAATCAATTTTTTAAAAACATTTGGCACCTTGTAGCTGATCAAATAAGTCATCAATCCTGGGGAGGGGGTATTTATTCTTAATTTTCACCCTATTCAATTGTCGATAGTCGATACATATTCTCAAGGTGCCATCCTTTTGGCGTACAAATAACAGTGGTGCACCCCAGGGGGACACACTAGGTCTTATAAAACGCTTCTCCAATAAGTTTAATTGCTCTTTTAGTTCCCGCAATTCTGCTGGGACCATCCTATATGGAGGGATAGAAATAGCTTGAGTTCCTGGAAGTAAGTCAATACCAAAATCTATTTCTTGTTCAGGAGGTAAGCTTGGAAATTCTTCAGGGAATACATCAACAAATTCATTCACTACAGGAACTGATTGAAGAGTTGGGGACTCTGCCTCCATATCCCTTACTCTAACTAAATGACATATATACCCCCTTAGATATCATCTTTCTGTCCTTAAAATAAGAGATAAACTTACCCTTTGGTGCCCCAACATTACCTTCCCATTCAAGAACTGCCTCATTTGGAAAGTGGAAGTAAACTCTCTTAGTTCGGCAATCCACGGTGGCATAGCAAGAAGCTAAACAATGCATACCCATTATAACATCAAATTCCACCATTTCTAGCTCAAAAAGGTCAGCCAACATGTCACGGTCACAAATAATTACTACACAGTCATAATAAACCCTTCTAGCCATAATAGATTCACCGATTGAGGTGAACACTTCAAATGGCTTGTTCAGTAATTTGGGTGTTCTCTTAAATTTCCCAGCAACTAATGGAGTAATGTATGATAGTGTAGAACTAGGGTTAATTAATACATATACATTATGTGAAAAGATGGACAATGTACCTATGACCACATTAGGTAAAGCTTCCAAATTTTGCCGACTCCTCAGAGCATAGTGCGATTCTGGACTCCGCTAGAGCTAGCTGCCCCTCTAACACCTCTACAACTACCCATAAGTTCTTATTGACCCCTACCTAATAGAGGAACTGATGATGATGATGCAATAACTAACCCAGTAGATTGTGCTATATCACTAATACGCCTCCTCGGACAATCTCTCATCATGTGTCCTGGCGCACCACACCAATAACAAACATCTGTCCAAACACAACATATACCCGAATGACTTCTTCCACATTGTTTAAAAGGTTGCCTAGGATTCATTTCCTGGCCTAGTGAATACACTGTTGTCTGTGTACCTTGTCCCTCACCTCATTGACCAAACTGATTTCTTCTAGACCCTTGAGGATGTGGTGGAGCATTGGCTGCAGAATAGGAGGATGATGGCCTAGGTGGACTATTGGAAAATCTAGGTCTAAACTCACCTTGGGATGGTGTAAAATGCTCTATAGATCTGGCCCTTTTGGCCTGCCCCCTTTCCAACTCTTGTGTCCTTCTTCTCTTCCTTTGATCCTCCAATTTCTATGCAAAAGCTTGCATCCTTGATATGTCCATGTGTTTATGCAAGGAAGCAATAGTACAGTCTTCGACCAGATACGTATCCAATCTATCCGCATATCGATGAACTCTATATGTCATAGTAGCAACTACATTAGGAGCATACCTAGACAGGGAATTAAATTGGAGGCTATACTCCCTCATTCTCATATTCCCCTGGTGGAGATTCAAGAACTGATCTGCACGGTCCTCTCGGATCTTTAATGGAAAGTAATGGTCAAGGAAGGCCTCTTTGAACTCCTTCCAAGTGGTTGGGGGAGCATCTATATCCTTGGATTGCTTCCAAGCTTCATACCACAACCCTTCAACCTATATGTTGCTAACTCGATAACTTCTGTTTCACTCACATGTATGACATCTAAAGTGCGTTGAATGTGATCAATAAAGTCTTGGGGATCTTCATTAGGGTCAGACCCAATAAAGGTTGGAGGGTCCAAATTAAGGAAGTCATGTATCCTCGTGCCAGCTACCCTATTTACATCACCTGTACCTATAACTGGACCTTCCTATCTTTGGCCTTGGCCAGCAAATATACGAGTCAATAGTTAGACTGCCTTTCTCAGGTCCTGCACTGTAGCATCAATGGGTGGTTCTGGGGGAATTTCACTACTTCCGGGTTCATCAGAAGCTGGAGGGGTTAGAGATGCCTATGACCGAGACTCATCTTGAGCTCATTTCTTTGTCTCACATGACTGGTTGTACCAACCACCACATCTACTCCCTTCCCTTCACCTTTGTTATTCCTGGTTTCTGGCATACTTGCTCGTTGTACAAGATAATTCAGGACTTAGACACAATCCACCTATAACACTTAGATATGGCACGATGTAAAGAATGAAAAGAAAGTAACAACTTGAAAATGCCACGTAGCCTCCTGCTTATAAATGTGGTGCACAACACATCGATAAACAAGAATATACATAGACACGGCTTTGTAGACTCCCTAGGATGACCCGCTCTGATACCACTTCTGTCACACCCCAAATCCATTAAGGCTGACTAGCACCCATTGCCGATAAGGCCCGGGAGAACCAACCTATGTCTATGCGCTTTCTATACATATTATAAGGGGTTTCTACATTCAACATGCCTTTATGCTAGTAAATATTAATAATAATCCAAAAGGGAATGCATACGACTAGGATGTTGGGGCCACCGGTGTCTAAGGTATGAGACATGACCATACTTTAAGTCACATAGTCTACAAAGCCTCCAGATAGGAGAAAGTATCTGATAAGGATTGGGATAGGTTCCGCCTCTATTAACTTCACAATACAGACATATAAGCTCTAGACACACACAAGCTCCGAAACAACTTGGAGCTTGGTAACAGCAGCTGGATGTCCTATACTCTATTGGGGAGGTCTACTAGCACCTGTACCTGCAACATGAAATGCAGGTCCCCCGTAAGGGACGTCAGTACGAGATAATGTACTAAATATGTAAGGCAAGAAATAATGTATATGAAGTAACAACTCAAATAAAACTATGCACTGGTGTAGGATAAGAGACCACCCTTGGATATACTTTGGAATCAGGTACTTTATGTTCTTTATATTACTTTACCTTTACTGTATAATCTGTGCACATCATGTAATACAAATGACTAGCAGATCAATGGTAAATCTATATTGGGATCGTCCCTGGCTAGGTTCTTCCTTAACCCCTCGGGCTACCACCCGTGATAGGATCGTCCCTGGCTAGGTGATGCTTCCACCCCTCGGGCTACCACCCAACAAAAAGCAATAAACTTTATCTTTCAATTACTTTTGAGATGATTCTTTTGGTGGTCACAATATTAGAGCTTTAGGACTGTATATACATCATATGATGCGTAGATAATCATACAAGACAATATGGCAATGAAGAGAGTATGTTACATAAATAATGAAATACCTATGAGATGAAATAACTCGTGAACCGTATTTAGCAACAAGATCTCATGTAACTTTGTATCCACGTATGTATGCATATTTGAAGGTGATTATGTATGGAAGCATATGAATATGTGAAAAAGTAGAGACATAGTTAATAGTTGTGTCAGAGTTTATAAATGCCTTTATGTACCATGGAGGGATCTATGTTTCATGCCAAACGATACGAAATCAAGTAGCCTTACATTCCTCGTTGTATGACCTCGTTACTGTCTTTGAGTGGATGTTTCTCCCTCAAATCTTTATCTATAGTATATTAGGCAATAAGACTAGCATTAGCAGCAAAGAAACACCTCTTGACAGCCCAATATCATAAAAACTATCACCCGGACAGCAAGCTTATAATTAGCGACGCGAAGGCAATTCTTCAACCTTTTCACTTATAATCGTATTTTCTAACTACCATTTTTATTTAAATGTCATATACATCTTATTTCAGACCCTTAATAGTCTTACAACAGCCCACAAGGCACAACACATAACAATTCTTCCCAACATACAAATAAGCGGCATAACGTTACATCCTTTCACAGCACTTTGACGTCAACAATCCCGCACCTATTTCAACTTTAACCAAACTGTCCTTAACACATCCATACATAAAAACAATCTTAAGAAAGTCTATAAAAGTACCAAATCATTCATGAATGACATAAGGCAATCGCCTTCCATCCAACAGCTCACAAGTTCATACTAAGAACACAATTGAGATATGCTATAAGGACTCACTTTTGTGGACTGTAAGAGTGGTGCTGCAGCTTAGTAACATCACTAACAACCTATACCTTGTCAAATCATAAGTCATACTTCATAATTTAGTCAACCAATTAAGAGAAAATACTCTTGAACAACAAGAAACGTTCACAATAATACTTAGGACACATGCTGTCCAGAATTTCCATCATAACATACTAGCATATACTTCTTAATTTTCATGAAGAAACCATAATAAATACACAACTATAATTACTTACCTTTGCCTTCAAGATCCAGGTTTCCTTCGAGAGCCCTAGAGGATTGTATATTCAGCTTGGTAAAGTGAAATAGATAGAAGACAAGAGTCTTTAGGAAAGCTAAAAAATGGTTTCAAGTGGTATGACTTGAGGGCTGCTTTTGAGCCTTTTTTAAAGACTCTTTTGGCCAACTTTCTCTTTAACTTTTGACCAGACAATGACACCCATTAATAACCTTTTGATTCAGCAGCTTGATCCTTATATTTGGACCTAAATGGGTCACAAATTTCATGGGCCTTGACTGCCCATTTTCCAGTTTTCTTCTTAATTAGTTTTGGACCCAAATAGTCAAGTGGGTTGTGATATACTTGGGCCTTTTTCACTTTTTTATTGGACACAAAATAAGGTCCATTTATGTTGCTAAAACATGGGCTAAAGTTACACCCTTAACACAGACTTTATTCATAATTGGGCTTGGACAAATTTCAACGTTGGGCCTCGTCTCCCGTTTAGCTAGCAAATTTAAGCTAAGTAAGTAGGCGACTCACCTACTAGATTATTAAGTCATACAAGAACCTTAATTGTCTCACTTTTTCTAGGGTAGTCATTCCGTCAATTTAACACAAAACGTGTATACACTCGACCTTCTGAAGCGTTAGTCACACATATCGCCCATTAACACAAAATTCAAGCACTTTTAAAAATTGGCGCTAATTCGATCAAACCATATCATGTTCCATTTACATAGCATTAATACATGTAAAATGCGGGGTGTTACACCCTAATCATCCTTACCTTCTCTATGGCATTCATAACAAGATTCGGACCCAACAAAACAATCTCTCTAACCTTAGACCACCCAACTGAGGATCTACAACACTTACCATAGAGAGCCTCAAAAAGAGCCATTTCGATGCTGGAATGATAGCTAATATTATATTCAAACTCAACCAATGTAAGATAATCATCCCAACTACTCCTGAGCTCCAATACACAATCCTTGAGCATGTCCTCAAGTGTCTGGATAGTTCTTTCGGATTGGCCATCCGTTTGAGGGTAAAAGGTCGTACTAAGCTTTACCTTAGTTCCAAGACCTCTTTGGAAGGACCTCGAAAACTATGAAGTGCATTGTGCCCCAGAATCCGATATGATGGACAAAGGAACCCCATGCAATCTCGCCAAGTCATGAATGTACAACCTTGCATAATCGTCAACCCCATAGGTAGTCATAACCGGCAGAAAGTGAGCCGATTTTGTCATCCTACCAACCACAACCCAAATGAAATCAAAACTTTTTCTAGTCTTATGCAACCAAACCACAAAATCCATATTAATCTCTTCCCATTTCCAAGTAGGAATCTCTATTTCTTGGGTTACGCCACCCGACATTTGATATTCGGCTTTAACTTATTGGCAACTATGGCAATTGGATAAAAATTTGGCGATGTCCCTCTTCAAACCTCCCCACCAATACACCTCTCTCAAATCTCTATACATCTTATTAGACCCAGGTGAATAGAGTATGAAGAACCATGAGCCTCATCATGAATCTTTTCCTTTAAGCCATAAACACAAGGCACACACAACCTACCTTGGAACCTAATGGTACCATCTCCCCCTTTGGAGAAACCCTCTAGCTTCCTATCTTTTACCAATTCCTTCAATTATAACAATGAGGGATCGATATCTTGCTTAGCTTTCACCTCCTCAACCAATGAAGATTTAGAACCATCAATAACAACAACACCACCATCATCACCCTCTTCGTACCTAGCTCCCAATCTAGCAATCCGATGGACCTCCCTAGCCACCCCTATGTCACCATCATCAACATGAGCTAAGCTACTCATCTACACCCTACTAAAAGCATCTGCCACCATATTAGCCTTATCGGGATGATACTACACACTCATGTCATAGTCCTTAAGAAGTTTAACCATGTCCTTTGTCTCAAGTTGAGGTCTTTTTGGGTGAAGACATATTGGAGGCTTTTATGATCGGTGAACATATCAACATGCACCCCATACAAATAGTGACGCCAAATCTTTAATGCAAACACAACGGCGGCTAACTAAAGATCATGGGTACGATAATTCTTTTCATGCACTTTGAGTTGTCTAGAAGCGTAGGATATCACCTTACCATTTTGCATCAACACACAACCCAAACCATCCTAGGAAGTATCACAATAAACAACGAATCCCTCTAGCCTTTCCGGTAGTGACAATATAGGAGCGGACACAAGCTTATCTTTCAATGTTTGGAAACTCCTTTCAAACTCATTCGACCACACAAATTTGGTTTTCTTTTGAGTCAACTTTGTCGTGGAAGAGGCAATAGAAAAGAACCCATCCAAAAACATCCGATGGTAACCCACTAGGCCCAAAAAGCTCCTAATATCTGATAGAGTCAATGGTCTAGGCCAATTTCTAATCACATCCATCTTTTTAGGATCCACCATAATACCATCTCCCGACACCACATGACCTAGAAAAGAAACTTCTTTCAACCAAAGTTCACACTTCTCATATTTAGCATACAATTTCTCTTCCCAATTTTTGCAACACAACCCTCAAATGGCCCACATGCTCCTCCTCACTATGAGAATAGATCAAAATATCATCAAAGAAGACCACAACAAACGAATCAAGGTAGGGTTTGAAGTCCCTATTCATAAGATCCATGAAGATAGTTAGTGCTTTGGTTAACCCAAAGGACATCACAACAAACTCAAAATGCCCATACTTAGTCCGGAAGGCCGTCTTAGGAATATCACACTCCCTTACCTTCACTTGATGTTACCCGGACCAAAGATCAATCTTAGAGAAGTGGCTAGCCCCTTGCTATTGGTCAAACAAATCATCAATTCTCGAAAGACGATACTTATTCTTGATGATGACCCTATTAAGTTGTCGGTAGTCAATACACATTTTAAGAGACCCATCCTTCTTTTTCTCAAACAACATCGGTATACCCCAAGGTGATCGGCTAGGCTTAATAAACCCCTTCTGCAACAAGTCCCTCAATTGCTCCTTCAACTCCTTTAACTCTGCTGGGGCTATATGATAAGGAGGAATTGAAATGGGTTGAGTATAGGGGAGGCGGTCTGTACAAAAATCTATTTACCTTTTCGGGAGGAACACCGAAAAGGTCATTTGGAAAGACATCAGGGAAGTCATTTACAACCGGAACCAACTCGGGAAGGACTTTAGGCTCCGCATCCCTAATCGTCACAAGATGATAAAGACAACCCTTAGAGATCAACTTACGGGATTTAATGCAAGAGATGAATCTACCCTTGACCACCACATCATGACTCTCCCACACAAGAATGGGTTCATTTAGGAATTTAAATTTGACCCTACGGGTTCTACAATCAATAGAGGCATAGTATGCATGCGACCTATCCATCCCAAGAATGATATCAAAATCAACCATATCCAACTCAACAAGATCACAAGGCAATATTTTATGCAAGATGAAAATAGGATAATTTCTATAGACCGTTCTAGATACAATAGATGCACCAATAGGAGTAGACACCTCATATGGCTCACACGAAAATTCGGGCTCAACATGAAACTTTTTGGACACAAAGGGTATAAAAAAAGAAAGAGTGGCACCCAGATCAATCAATACATATACATCAACATACAAGACTTTCAACATACCGATAAAAAAATGACGTCAGGCACATCATCAACCCCTTACCTACCATGCAAAGCATAAAGCTGATTGTGCCTTGGGGTACCACCTTGTTGACTACCTCTCCCCAAAGGAACCATATTAGCACCTTGTGGTTGAACCTCCTTGACTTTGTTGCGAGTTCGAGGGCAATCCATCACCTTATGACCAACTTCCCCACAGCTATAACATGTATTAGTATCCCTCAAACACGGACACTATGATCTCTACAACATTTTGGACACCCACTATTAGGAACCACAACCCTAACACCTTTGGCCCATGGAAAGTCATTATTAGATGCATGAGAAGTCCCTTGGCCTTGATGGAACCAGCTATCCTTCTAACTGTAGAACTTTCCCTCAAAATGGGGCCTCTTGGCCTCATAACTCCTCCTCTTCCTCAACTTCTCCTCCTCCATTTTTTCGGCATAGGTCATCAACTGGGACAAATCTATGTCAGTAATCAACATAGCGGACCGGCATTCTTCACTCACCAAATCGGAAACACCCATCACAAATTTTGTTCATTCTAGACCTTAGGTCAGTCACCAAGTAGGAAGCATATTTAGAGAGTTGAGTGAACTTGAGGGCATACTCCCTTACACTCATAGACTCTTGTCTCAAATTCATAAACTCCACCATTTTGGCTTCCCTAAGCTCAAGAGGAAAGAACTAATAAAGAAAAGTCACCTTGAACTCCTCCCAAAACGCCACATTATTGATTCCCTTCACCTTCTTCCATTGGTTAAACCATCTATGTGCCACCCCCTTCAGTTGGTAAGCTGCCAACTCTGCCTTCTCCTTCGATCTGACACCTATAATAGCAAAACCTTGTAGACCTCATAAATGAACTTTTTTTTTAGGGTCCTTATTCACCTTTGACCCATGAAATTCCAGGGGATTCATTCTCATGAAGTGTCTCACCCGAGATACCGATGTAGGAGCATTAGGGGCTTGGCCCCTTGATTAGCTTGATTAGCCACAGCTTGTGCAACAAAGTGAGAACATCTCGGAGCTCACCTTGAGCCGGTTGATCCTCGGGAGTGCAGGCTCTTCTTCCCCTTGTGTTAAGCTTGATTTAGCATAGCAAAGAACAATCTTTATGGGGGGAAAAACCTTATTTCAACTCTATAGCATGACTTAGAACATGAAGAAAAAAACATTTCCTAAGACGCCTCATAGCCTCTTACTCATAGTTATGGTGCACAACCCAACCATGAATAAGACTCTAATCAACGCGGTGTGATGGACCCTAAGGATCTAACAGCCTAGTACTCTGATACCAAGTTTGTCATGACCCAAGCCTAAGGCATAGATGTGACATGGCGAATGGGGAACCCGAAGGAACCTCAAACAAGCCTCTTAGCATATCATACACACATCCTTGGTCACAGAAGCAATAAAATACAAGATGAGATAGTAGATATGGACAAACGGGGCTAAGGGACAATTCTCGTATCATAAACATCAAAAGTCAAGAGAGAGTCAAAGCTAAAAGCATAATACAAACATGTCCAACAACACCTCTAAAACTTAGATACTTAGCGGGGGCCAAGACATGGTACCGGGATCACCCTTATAGTTAACATATATACAAAAGAAGGATAGTCTTAGAATATAGTATGAGATCATAAGCATCATCTCGAAATGAAGGACTCACGAAAAAGCTTGAGAGATGTCATACTAGCTACATGGAGGAGGATGATCAAGTGGGGCTCCGGTTGTTACATGGTGACATCATGTAGTCATAAAGTATGCGTTAGTATGTTTGAACGTATTAAGTATGTAGGATACAATGCAACAAGTGATAAGCACCATAAACAAAATGCATAACATAGGTGACAAATAAATATATAGCAATATGGCATATATGAATGATACTTGAAGTAAAATAATGTTTGTATAGCACATAATACATGTGCAAGGAGAGACCATTGTTAGTGCATATCCAAGGCCTACCACCCCCTTAAAGAGGAGAATGAGGTACGAACCCCTCAATAGACTGATGAGGTACAAATCCCCCCCCCCAACATGGTTGATGGAGTACAAATCGCCCAATGTGGTTATCAAGGTACAAACCCCTCGACATGGTTGCACGGGCCTACCACCTCCCGAATGAGGTGTTCGAGGTACAAACCCCTCAACAAGGTTACCCGGGCCTACAACCCCCCGAGTGAGGCTTGGTCTATTCCCAACACTATAGAGATAATATCATATACATACATTCCTTTCATCATCATATAGTCATTCAACTCATAAGACATGTATTTGACCTTCAATGACTGAAGAAACTCATAACCGGATATTTTATCAAACACTTGGCGGGTGTATAGTGCTAAAAACATGCTAAAACAATCATAATTTCATGAAACCCCAATATAGTGTGCCGTGAAATTCATAACAATTAAGACCCATGAGTAAATCAATCTTAAATCATGCAATTTTAAGTAAAAGGAAGCTTGGGTATCATGTGTGAAAGGAACCCATGAAAGAAACCCACATAACTTAGCTTTGGAGAATAGCTTAATGAAAAATGGAGATGGAGACTTGAAGCTTGAATGAGAACCTTAGAATTTGGATGAGTTTTGTGACTTAAAATTTGGAGATAAAATGTTGTCTATCTGTTTGAGAGTGTATTTGAGAATGTCTTGAATGATATGAGGGTGAAATAAACTTAAGTATAGGCATTTTCACGCATGGGAACACTTAGGCCCAAGACTCGAAAGCCTTGAACCGGACAAGAAAAACTGGACAAAAATTGTATAGGCGCACCCTTGGCGCGTCACGCCAGGGGCGCGGAAACCTCACTAGAATTCGATTTTTGGGAAATTGAAATTACGATTCGTTTGCTCTAAAATCAGGATTAGACCCATTTCCCATCCAATTTGACCCTCTGAATAAGGATATGATCTCGAATTTTCAATATCGCGCGCGGATTTTAAGATATATGAAAATTACGATTCTGAGTACTTTCGAGGCACATTTTCGGACACTTTTTGGATCATTTGGTTGGTCACAAAACAGTTTTAGGAAATACTTAATTTTAAATTTTCTTTTTTGGTAATCTATATATCTTTATATATATAAATTAAATTTACATTAGTGCTTTTTCAATTTTGTTTTTGTTTTTTCAGTGTTAGCAATTTTTACTTTGCAAAATTTAATTTTTTTTAAGAATGCAGAAAGTAAATGGACGTGGGAAGATAATATGCATATTATAAAATCATTACTTATTTATTTTTATATTAATATTATGAGATTTATATAGGGGTAGTTTCCCTTTTTAAAAAAATTAAATATTTTCAATTTAATTCTTTCTCAAAATCAATATATTTAACTAACAATATGTTTTGTTCATTTTTGTGAGAATTAGTTGAGATATATTAGGAGTTGATAGTTTTCAAATTTCAAATAATCATCAAATTATTTTTTGTTCAATAATTTGCATAGGGTAATTTTACTTTGTGCATTTTTAAAAATATTTTTTGTAAAATTTTAATTTTTTATTAAAAATGCTTTTCTTTTCATCCATAAACTTCCTTATTGCATGATTTTAGGGAAAATTAGGGGTAAGGGAAAGTTGTTTACTCTTTTTTTCGTTTTATTCGTTTAGCTTTAAACTTTTTCAAATATTAACTAGTCACTAATCTAACTAATTATTTGTCCTAAAATTTTACATGGCATATTCATAGCTATGCTACCACTTAGCTAAATATGGTGACTTTATCCTCTCCTACTGATGTGTTGTCAAAATACAATGCATTTGATGCTTAAAACTTAGGATTTTGTGTGTTATCAATGCAATATTTATGGTTTTATGTGTTTTTGGTGTTTATTTTGCAGGAAAGCAGGTTGACATGATTTTTGGGGCAAATTGTAGACTTTTATTGTTTTTGAGGGTTTAACAGACCCTCTACGAGTCGTAGAGCCTTCTATGAATCGTAGAGTGGGTTTCGTGGAGATTTTTGGAGAAGTTTGAAAATTTGAAGTTCAGCCAGAAGAGACCTCTTTATGAGTCATAGATCACTCTACAACTCGTATAGAGAGGTTTCGTGAAGAATTCCAGTGAGATCCAGTTAAGGACAATTTATGCAGGTGAAGTCTATGAGAGGACAATACGAGTCATAAAGCAGTCTACGACTCGTAAAGTGGATCCGTAGTAGTGAAGTCCAAGATCTCACAAGCTGAACACAAGACCTCAATTATGACCCATAAACCCAGTTACAAGTTGTAAAGGCCTGTCGTATACAATCGCCAACTAATTTTTCTAATTTTTTAGGACTTCTTTGTAAATACTATAAATAGTAATTTTTAGGTCATTATTCAGAGAGCATAGTAGATAGGACGTCATTAGAGTACTTTTAGGTTTTGATACTTGGAGACAAAATATTGGAGAGGAGAATACACATGTGGATTCATTGTAGCTTTCAATCTTGTGATTTTTAACACAATTTGGGTTTTGCTTGTTCTTCAATCATTTTGGGTAAGTGATTAATTATGTTTTCTCAATTCAGATTTTTCCATCTACCCATAGCATGATTAGCTAAACCCATAACTTTGGGTTGAGGGAACCATAAAGATCTAACCAAATAAACCCGGATAATTTGTAATTCTTGGAATGGGTATTTACATGTATTAACCAAATTTCTTCATTTTACATGTTTTCTAGTGGTGGCCAACATTAGAACTTGCCTAGTGTTACCTTCCCGATCCAAGTGGTAATAAATAGGAAAAGAGATTGATTAACAGGATTCGATGATGTTTTCTCGTCTAATCAGCCGAACTAGACCAAATGGAGATTGACTGGGACTATGGTTAATGGTTAGTATTGTACACTATGGAGATGGGCCAGGTCAGATAGTGAACTTCGCCTCTCGCCTTTATACAAAGGGTTTGGTGAACTTAAATTACCATCCTACATGCTATACTCTAGTCGAGAATTGAGTTATCTGGGGATATTAAGTTGGTGGATCATGGAAAACACAATTCCCAAGTTCCTCTATATTATTGATTGTCTCTTGTCTTAGATAGTTTAGTTTAATTTCTTACCTATCATTGCAACCCCCCCCCTTTCCCTTGGGGAATTGAGTTAGTTGATACTTGAATTGTTTATTAGTGAATTGACTTGGAAAGTCTACGCATTCCCTATGGGATTCGACCCTAACCTTGGTTAGATTTTATATTTAACAATGACCATTTTATCCTTCAAAATAGAGGTGTAACTTTGGAGTGATCAAATATTATGGCACCATTGCCAGGGAATACAGTTAGACTTTGATTGAATTTACTAGTAATTGTAATTTGAGTGTCAATTTCTTAGTTCCCTTGTATTTTACTTTTGTTTTTATTTTTGTTTTTTTTTCCTTTGCAAGGTATACTAGGTAGTGTATGCCCAAAACTAGGAGTCAAGGCAATCCCTTAACTCCACTTGATCCAGAGATCCAACGAATTACAAGAAGAATGGCTCAAGAGAATGCTAACATTGCCAGTAATGCAGCCTTGAAATAACAACCTACCTCTTTCAGAGAATATTCCACAGCCTAGTGATTACAATGACAATGCTTACTGATGGAATCAATATGAAATAAACCATATGGCAATGGATATTACCGGGGCTATTGTGTTGCCACCACTACCGGCTGACACAAAGTTCACTGTTTCTCATGGGTTGCTTCAAATGCTGCAAAACCATGTATTATTTGCGGGTCTACCATCAGAGGATCCACCTAGCCACTTGTACAACGTGACATTTATTTGCAATAGTGTGATGGGAACACAAAATCTATCCATGGATGTTGTGGGACTGCATGTTTTCCTATTATCTCTCGCAGACAATGTTGCGCTATGGCTATCTGAGCTTCCACAAAGTTCAATCACCAATTGGGTGGAGTCGCAGAGGGCTTTCTTAGCAAGGTTCTTCGTTAGGTCAAATAGGTATAAGATGAGGGACCGGGTCATTTTCAGCAATTCCATGGTGACTCACTCATTTCTACATGGAAGCGGCTCAATAGATGCTTGAGGAGTGCTTTGGGCAACACTAGTAGAGAGCTTTTATCAAGCAATAAACTCGAATAGTCAAGCGTATGCCAATGCTGTTATGGGAGGTTCATTCTTAGGGAAATCATTTGTACAAATTGTTGAACAGATGGACATGATGGCTGATCTTCACCATGTGTATAGACCTATATATGCGCAACCAACTGGCCACATGGATGACTATGATAGGAGTGTGGATAAAGCAAAAATAAATGCAGAGATCTTTCAAATGCTTGCTCAAAAGAGAGACGATCCGGAGATGCTATTGAAACAAAAACAACATCTAACCACTCTAGTGGGTGATTAAGGAAGCCATTACACCAAGGATGTGAACTATATAGAAGAGAGTGGTAGGAGCAGTTGGTTCATGCTCTCGCACCATCATAATAAGGGAAATGGAAACTCTAGAGTTGAGGATATGCTTGACCAATTGGTAAAAAGGGCGGAAACACAAGAGGAGATGTTGAAAGAGATCAAGTCCGATGTTGCCAGGATAAATCTCAAAATTGATCAGCATTTTGTGTCAATTTAATAGCATGACAACCAGTTCGGACTTATATCAACACAACTGGATCAAATTCAAAGTTGCATGATGAAAGAAGCAAAATTTGGTGAAGCCTAGTAGCCAATTCGTCTAAGTCGTACGGCGATAATAAATCAGGTGCTACTTGGGAGGCAACCCACAGATTTTTGATGTTTTAGTTTGGTTTTGAGTTTATTTTCAATTTTTGGATTCTTAGGTAGCTGTTTGATTATGTTTTCTTGCTACTTTTTACATTGGGTTTGTCAGATATAGGGTGCAAGTGAATTTTATGAAGAATATACAGTTCAATACTAAGCCAGCAAATTTTGCAAAGAATTGCATCTGGTGCAATCTCTACGATTGGGCTTACGAGTTGTATTGCACTTTACGACTCATAATCCTATCTCATAGAGAATTACAATGAGCAGGATAAGTGTGTACTCCACCCACGAGCCAACTTTGTGGCTTGTACATCAAACTACGAGTCGTGAATGTGGTTGATGAAACTCAGGTAAGTTTTTAAATTTTTCTAAGTGCTAAGAGGTCTATGGGACCAGGATTATGAGTTGTAGATCCATCTATGACTCGTAATGGGGGTTTCGTAGACTATAACCCAACAACTTTTAATGTTGGTCCGGTAAGGGTATAAAAGGGAATCAAATAATTTGACCCCACTTTTACCCTAATTTACCAAAAGTTCCCCAAATTTCTTTATTCCCTCCATTTCTGACCAAGTTTCCACCATGGGTGACCCATTTTCAGCAAGAACTTCCAGCTAATCCTTGGGTTTCATCATTCACTTTCTCTTTCTTATTCAAGTTCATCATCATCTTTGATAAGTTTTTAGTTAAGTTTTGATCTCAAAATTTTCATTGTTGTTAATTGTCTGATGATGGTGATGGATTTGATTTTCTAAGCCTGAATTTCTTGATGTATGTGAATTATGAATGTGAAATTAGGGGTCCTTTGATTAAATTTGTTGTTTAAGCCCGAAATTAGGTGATATAGCCTTGTGATTGTTGATTGTAAGCCCATGGAATCATTTATTATGTTTGAATGAGTGATATTGTATAACTTGTTGTTTTGAAATGGTATTCGATGTCATTAGAGCATGCCTTAGTGTGAATCATAATGGAAATTGTCGAAGACATATGTTCTTCCATGCTTGTTCATTTATCGATGGCGTGAATATGTATTGAAATCCTGTTTGGGGTATGGGTTGTTATGTGCTTAACATGTGAGTGTTCATGTGCTTGCTTTGATTCTGTGCTTAAGTGTTGTATAGGTTCTATGGTTCCGTATGATGAACTTATATAATCTAGGTTCTTGGAGTTTCTTGTTCACCAAAATCTTTTGCGACTCGTGGATCCATCTAGGAGTCGCAATGGCCTCTCGTATGGAATTCTAGATACCCTTGCCTATTTTGAATTTACTCTCTAGAAGTTTGTACGAAATCAGTTTACAATGCGTAATCCAAGTTATGAGTCATACCTGGGTCTCGTATGAAGTTCCAGTGGCCATTATTGTTTTGCACCTTTGGTTTACGAGACCACTTTACAATTTATAGCTTTGATTACGACTCATAACTGACTTTTGTATACCCTATCTGCAACTGATCAATATATACTTTCATTTATATTTCTTTTTCAAATAACATGGCCCCGAAAGGCAAACGTGTAGAGATTGAAGCTTTTAAGAGGCAACTCAGAGATGAGCCTATAGATGATGATAATTCTGGTGATGACCAGACCCCTCAGTTGAGTGGGTCACTGGAGATGTATGATACCAAGCCTGACCCAGCAACATGTCAACCATCGGCAAGAGCTATAGCCAGAGTTGGGCAACCTCAGACTCAGCATGATAGTCCTTCTCATTCTGACGAGGAAAGTAGTGAGCGGACGGGGAGTAGGATGCCCCAGATGACCCCTTCTAAGGAGAAGCAGAGTTCAGTGGGGGCCTCTGAGGATAGAGGAGATGTTGAGTCCTCTGTCGCACCATCTTCTTCTTCAACACTAGATGCTAGTACACATCGATGGTGCATCGAGGGGAGGCAACATTTTTGGAGGGCATGCAGCCTAAGGAGCGGGGAAAACCTACCTATTCATTATATGGGGAGTCCAGGGTTGTTGGTGATAGATTGAACCGTATTCTCGGTCTGAAGGATACGATATGGGCTTGAGTGGCTGACGAAGGCACTTGGACAATACCTCTCGATTCTGGTAAGGGAGTTTTATGCATCACATGTAACCACTATTCATCAAGATCTTTCTTAAAGGAAAAGGGCTATCTCATAGCGCAGATTGACAGAGGTTCGAGTTAGAGAGCGGAGAGTCGATATTTCAGAGGAGATGATCTACCATGTACTTTTTGGTCCCGAGTACCATGCCACGAGATCGACAGCTGAGTTGGATTATAGGTTAGGGTAGGCTAGAACAGCATTGATTACAAAGGATCCAGTATAGAGGATCGAGTTATTGAGATGGGTGGTCGATCACATTGCAGAGCAGGGTCCAAAGCCTGCTTGGATCACCACACATACGGAGCCTATTGTGAAGGCTTCACTTTCTTTCCCCACCAAATTTTGGTGGGCGGTTGTTAGATCCTGCATCTGGCCTACTTTGGTGGATAATACTTTAACACCAGAGCCGACAGTATTGGTTGCCAGCATCTTGTCTGGTTACGACATTGATTGGGCCCAACTCATAGTGGAGAAGATTCATTAGTCAACACTCAAGAGGGCCACCTCCATCACGATCCCGACCTTGATCTACAAACTGTAACATCCCACACCTTATAATTCTAGTGCAATGCAAATGAAACATGATATGGTTTGGTGGAATTAGTGCCAATTTTCAAAAGTGCTCAAACTTCATGTTATAGGGGATATGTGCGTCTAACGCTTAAGAGGGTCGAGTGTATACATGTTTTGTGTCAAATTGAGGAGATTACGGCCTTAAATAAAAAAAGGTAATTGAGGTGCTTGTAGGACTTAGTAAGCTAGCAGGTGAGTCACCTATTTGCTTAGCTTAAATTTGCTAGCTAAACGGAGACGAGGCTCAACGTCGAATTAGTCCAAGTCCGATTATGAATAAAGTCCGTGTTAAGGGTGTAAACTTGGCCCACGTTTTAGCATCGCACATGGACTATATTTTCAGCCTAATAAGGATATTAAAAAGGGCCCAAATACATCACAACCCACTTGACCATTTGGGCCCAAAACTAACTAAGAGAAAGTTGGAAAATAGGCAGCTGAAGCCCATCAACTTCGAGACCAACTTAGGCCCAAGTGAGAGGGACAAGGAGCTGCATCAATATCTTGGTAATGTAATGCTAAAGTATCATTAGTAATTTGGCGCAGACCCCTTTATAAAGGGCTCAAAACAGCTCCCACAAGTCATTGTTAACTTGACCAACAAAAAAATCAGATTGTCTCCAAGTTTTCTCTCAACATCTCTTGACTTTGTAAAACAGCTAAAAGGAACTTCTAGGGTTCTTGGAGAAGCCCTACACCTTGAAGGTAGTGGTAAGTAAGTTTACACATGTGTTTAGTATGGTTTTCTTATGAAAAATAACAAGTATATGCTAGTACGTTTGTGTTGAAATTTGGGATAGCATGTATTTAGAAAGTTGATGCACGCTTGCCTTTTGTTTTAGTGATTTCTTTATGTTATGTGGGTTGTATTATGAAGAGATATTGATGTTACTAATATGGTTTGAGGTATGAATATTACCCTAAGGTTGCTCCCCTGATTTTGGTTTCATTTAACAAACGCATTTTATTGGGTTATCTTAAGTGTAATGTTGATTGGAACTTGTGGGCTGTTGGATGGAAGGTTATTATCTCACGTCCTTCATGACTTCTTAGGTGTTGTTCTAATACTATTTTAGTACTATTTGTATGTGTAAATGTTGCTGAAACAGTTTGGTTAGAGTTGGAATAGGCTTGGAGTTGTCAAAGTCGAAATGTAGCGAAGGAAGGTAACGTTATGCTGTCCTTTTTTAGGTTGTGTAGAATTGTTATGCGTTGTGCTTTATGGGCTGTGGTAAGGTTATTATGGCACTAAAACAGGCTATACATGAGGTGTATATGAAAATATGTATTAGAAAAGTATGATTAGAGGCGGAAAGGTTGAAGGAATACACTCGGGGTTAAAAATACCCGCTTGCTGCCCGTGTGTTGTTTTTTTATGTGATTGGGCACCCAAGATGTATCTATTGGCTACTACTGCAAGTTTTATCACCTACTATGTTTTAGATAAGTATTTGTAGGAAGGGAATGTTATCTCGAGGTAGTAACAAGGTCATACAACAAGGTATGTAAGGCTACTTGATTTCGTATTACTTGGCATAAAATCTAGATTCTTCATTGGCACATAAAGGCACTTGCC